>JAHWFP010188185.1:0-15418 GCA_023313725.1 Lithobius niger
GAACACCCTGTATAATCACTTAGCACAGCAGCAACAGGATCGCGTTCACCACCGACCAATGTTACGCAGTAGAAGGAGCATCAGCAGTTTGTCAGCTCTGTAGTGGACCGGAGGCTCACAAGGCTCTACCCAGAGACCTTGAACTGGTGTAGACACCAGACACCCTGTCACCACTCTAAGACACTCGTTCACGGCCACTTGCAGATTGTGCGGATGCTGCCGCGACCCTGCCCAGAACGGGAGATGATAATCCATAACAGCTCTAAATTGAATGCGGTAACCCACAAGCAGGAATCTCCTTGGCACCTCGCGGTGGTGAGTCATCGCCTGTAACACAGGTATTCATTGCTCTACTCTTTCCCTGAGTCTCCTCGCATTCTCCGTCCACTTCAGGTCACTATCAAGCCATATATTACGCCCAAATAATTGACATTGCCACTATGTCGAATAATAACCCCGTTCACATTTATTTCTGGGACAAAGTGCATAGCCCCTGCGGACTACCTGTCACACGTAAACAACATCATTTCCGTTTCCACTGGGGCCAAAGAGAGACCGCGATCAGAAAGGCCGCGTTCGATACGCTCTAGAGCACCTTGCGAGAACCAGGGTAACTCACCAAAATCTTCACCCACAAACCACAATGCAACATCGTCTATGTAGCACACGATGTTTGTGTCCAGTTACGGGGCCCTGAACGATCCGTTTTATTGGTTTACGTTGTTTTAAACATCAAAGGCTAATCCGCAAACGCCGGAAGCAAAGCGTAAGCAAATGCTAACAATGCTGGTGAGCCAATAATTCACCCACGGGTGAAGAGGAAGCTTTATCTTTGTTACGAATCTATTTATTAACACTGGCGATAGCCAGTGTTAGTAAGGGTCGACCTAGGACCTCTGTGTTAAACTCTCAACTTTGAGAGCTTATAACTCCGTCAAAAGTAAACATATTTAAACCAAATTTGGAATCTAGCCTTGACTAGTAAAGGCCTGTCTGCAGTCCAAAAATTGTGAAATTCGGTCCAGCCAAACCCGAGATGCAGACAAGGGCCAAATAGACAACTTCTTGTTCAGCTTCTTCTTGTTGTTGTTGTTGTTGTTCTGGGGATACTTTCGTCTGTCCTCTCTACAGGTCAAACCATTTGTCCTATAAAGCTGGTTCTTAGCTCATTTTACAGGTATTGCTCTGTAGATGTGCCCTTTTCATAAGGCCTTTTCTAATTGGTCAAGTGGTTCAGGGGTTACGGAGCTCTAAACCACCAGATTGATTGTTTTACATTGTTTTAAACATTGTTATTATGCAACAATACCAATTAGCAAACATCAGCTGCGAGACATAGACTGAAGATTAAAGGATTTGTTTCTATTGTTAACATTGGCGATAGCTAGATTAGTGAGGGTCAGCCTAGGGTCTCTTGTGTTAAACTATCAGCTGTGACCGCCAACTGCACTGTTTTACAGTTTAGCTGCAATTCGAAAAGTAACACGAATTAATAAACAAAAACGGAACGTTAAATGTTTAGAGTAAGGATCTAAAAGTCAAAACCTAGAAGGAACACGGACAAGCTTTGACAGTTAGGGTCTAGGTGTAAAATTTTTTCAGTAAGAGGCTGGAAAGCATTAGACCCTTACTACCCGGTGGTCAGCAATAAATACATTTTCATGAAAAACTGGAAATCATCCTACAATGACCCATGTGATGATCAAGTGGTAGTATGGTTATACGTTTCCTGCTTTGCTTTACGTTGAAAATTATTTTTCAATTTAGTAACATGCCAGCATATTCGTAGCAAACAGCATTATGGTAATCCTCTACCATAAATCTACGAAATATAATAAAAATTCTAAAGCATCAAAAGACAAAATGCCAAACTTCACAAGAAAATTGTGTTATTAAAGTTCCAAAACAATATTCTAAGAACAAAGAAAACCTGCTACAACCGTTCATACACACGTTCAGTCCGAAGAGACTAGAACTAATCTAACCACCGGGTAGTAAGGGTCTAATGCTTTCCAGCCTGTTACTGACAAAATTTTACACCTAGACCCTAACTGTCAAAGCTTGTCCGTGTTCCTTCTAGGTTTTGACTTTTAGATCCTTACTCTAAACATTTAACGTTACGTTTTTGTTTATTAATATAATTATTTCACGTCATTCTCCCGTGTTAAAGCTAAAGTGTCCGTTGCCCATTTGGCTTGCCGTACGATATTACAAATAAAGTACAAGCCGCTGAAAGAGAGCTGCGGACAAACCAACTTCAAAAAGAAACACTTACACTAAATGAGCGAGCGAAGCGAGTGAAATTCAGTGCATTTGCAACGAGTGGAGACAACCAACTTGTTATGTCAAAGTATCAAGAATTAGACAACAACAAGGGACTACAGCGACTATCTAGTCGCATTGGTCTTCTGTACAGTTCCTCCACTTCAAATGTTGGGGCGCACACCTCTATCATGCACTACAACAGCTATCTCTATTATATAATCTAAAAACAGTAACCGTCAGAATTGCCCGTTACAAATGTGTTAGCCTTTAAGCTTATTTTACGTTTTAGGCATAATTGTTAGCGTTTAGGCCTAATTTACAACTTTAATTTCGTAAGTAGCAACTAACGGAGATTTTAATTGTATACAGTAAGCCTATTCATTTTTGCAACACGGTATGCCTCCGCGCACAAAGTTACAGTGTTACAACGTAATGCGCAACGTAGCCTAATATAGATCAGCGGTAGTAGGGAAGGGACACAAGAAACGCTGCAGCAGCGACTCGTAGCAACTATTGACGTTGCCATGGTAACCTGATTTTAGATCTAATTTTCATTTTTTAGGCCTAATTTTTTAACGGGAATTTTAGTTGCGTAAGTAACAGATAGGCCTAATGGAGAATTTGGTTCGATCGTAAGCCTATTCATTTATGCAACAATGCGACAAGACTCTTTTAAACGAAGCTAAAATGTTTTTGTTTTTACGGCTGCGTTAACACAAATCTTTAGGATTTCAATTCGACGATGAAATGTTATTATTTAATTTAGTTACGTCGAAGAAGTCTATTAGTATAAGGAGGCAACGATGTTTTAATTTGCCATGTAATTTAACTAACTTTTGACACTGAATCGAACGTTGTAAACAGTGGTCGTCAATTTCTGGTACCGTAGCGAAGTTGAAAAAAGCGACGGACAGACGGACGGACGGACGGACAAAGTCGTTGCAATAGTCTTCTCAGCCGGTACGGCTGTACAGAAGACTAAAAACGAACTCGTTTGAGGTTTAAGGTAAGGTTTAACTGATCCGAAGTCAAAACAGCAAAGTAACACAAATAAGGTTTCACATACCGCAGTGTTCCTGTACTGTTTAGTCTACGTGAAACCTTACTGCTGTATTCAACCATTAGACACGTAAATGAAATCAAAAACATATCCCAACTTTCAAAATTATTGAAAGAATAATATAGTGTATAATATAGGCTACACACTCGCCTGCATTCGGGGCTAAATTTTTCAGCATTATTCTAGTCCAGTCGTCTCCTTTCCGTTCATCCTATTGATACATACACCAGTTTTTAAGATTTCATATTCAAGACTTCAAGACCTGTATTTCAGTTTTAATTTCAATGATATTTCCAAGGTTTCAAGGAGTCATACGAGCCCTGAATTAGTTAATCTGTAAGTCTGTACTAAGCAGACTAAAAGTATGGTTTTACGATTTTTCACCGATGTCGTTTAGCCAAGTAGAATGAACCAATCAGACCAATCGTGGTTTTAAAGTAAAAACTTCAAAGACATGTGAATACAGCAGTAAGGTTTCACGTGGACTAAACAGTACAGGAACACTGCGGTATGTGAAACCTTACAGGAAAATTTATTTGTGTTACTTGGCTGTTTTGACTTCGCATCAGTTAAACCTTACCTTAAACATCAAACGAGTTCGTTTTTGTTTTCTAATGGTAATAATAATCGAAGCACTGATCAAACTATGGAGGTTTGAGGCATTTCCAGCCGTATCCATGGCTCCAGAAGGAGAAGAAGGGTGTGACTACTAAATAAACACCAAGGGAATACTGTGCACTTTACTAAATTCACCGGAATGCTCACCGTGGTCATCACAACTCACCAAAGTAGTTCTTTAACGAGTGGAAAACTTTGCGATCCCTCACCACGTGTCAACGGTGAAGCGTCGGACTCAACGACACGAAGAGGCAGTTTTTCCATTGAATCCATCGACTAAAGATGGCGGCTCTCCCGTTATTCTTCGCTAGAATCATCTATACAAATATAATTAACAAAAATGGTGAAGATTGTCATTACGCAAGATTTCCCCGAAAAGCTAAAAGAAAGTAGCACGACACTCGATTGTCAGTGATTAACGGCCGGTAGTTAACTTAATATTCCTTAGCAACACCATTGACAACGCAACCATGGCGGTGAGCATAATACGGGGAGGATATCGTTTCAGAACTCTTCTTTCGTAACATTGGGCGTCGCTTTGTTCATCAACCACCTATGTCCCTTCATGTCGTGACGAACCAGGGCCGTATGAAGCGATGTGACTTTACTCACATTTTTATGCAACACCACTTCTTATAGTTGAGGCAGAAACGTCAAGTGAATCTTTCCAAACAAAATGTGCCGTTTAGGATATCTGGAAAGTTTTTGTAATTTGAAATCACGATGACAATTAACTTCATGTCAGTCGGAGATGGGTTGGCAAAATTGAACACTGCAAGAAAAATTGAGCTGGCGTTTGACTGGCTAATAGCCTTGTTCTGTTAGAACGTCACCACTATGTTTGAAAAGTCCTTCTCAGTTCATGCTGAAACGATTGACTAATGTTTTCCGAAACTCCCTAAGAATTCTCTACTATTAAAGAAAAATAACTGTTTTTAAGCTGCAATTGATTAATTTAAGTTGCAAAGATTTGTCTGAAATAAAAAAAATACTTCCAAGTTTCTTACGAAACCTGTCATGCTGAAGAATCACTAAGAAAAACAGCCGAAGTTTGCTTGAAAATGTGTTGCATATGAGAACTCGGGTTGCCAAAAATAGGCTCTAAAATAGCGAAAAATGCGTTCGCTGCGGGAGCTCATAGTACTCCCCCAGTTCCCCTAGCTGCAGATCGATGGCCTCGCCAACCTTGATCACGTTCCTACGGCCCTGCGAACGTGCAGGGTCGTGAAGTCACTTTCCGTGGAAGCGCTCCGTTTTGGTGCATCGGCTGCTATTTGTTAGGCGAGTTTAGGAAGGAGCGCAATGTTTTACCTTAGCCAGCAGTCCTTGTGTTGGTGCCTTTTATGTCAACCAGCTTTGCTTCGTCAGACGAGGACCAAGGAACGAATGTGTCCACCTTGGCCAAATGCTGACTACTGAACTGATATGTGATTCCGTTAACCTGGTTAAGGGGTGTGCGGGGTAGTGCTTGGCCCAGGGGCCAGCCATGCGACATGGTGATTGGTGGCTGGTACCTGAGCTAAAAGCACGACGTGGATGCTATTGGCTCCCCTTTTGCATCGGGGCACCAGGTCGCCTGCTGTCACCAATAGTAGCCGCGTAGCCCGGCACACCTCCACATGAGAATTATGATAAGAAGACGCTGAGATGCAAAATTTAGCTGGACAAATCCCAAGCGGAAAACCAGGATCTTTGACATGCAACAACTGAGATAAAAACGTGGCACCACAAGACCGTCCGCATCCCGAAAATGACAGAGGGCAGTCGATGCCAGGACCGAATCCGGACGGCTCACACAGACAGCATCGTTCTATCCACTTGCCCACTTGTGTGTGAATGCTCGGGGCGAGGGATAATCGTCTAACTGGAAAATCGCATAATCGGAAGAGCAGCGTCAAGTGACGTCATATTGGCTACGAGAAACTATTCGGAGGTAATAGCTACAAGGTGCCTAGCTTAAAATGTAACGGAAAACAACGGCACTTCGAGTCAAGACAGTGCTTTGAGAGCGGATTTCTTAGGCTTAAAAGAACGTTGTTTTCTCCAACAATAAAAATCGTGCGTTATAGGCTTAAGAAATCCAGTCTAATAGCACTGGCTTCAATAAGACGATCTTTCTTTCTCCCTCCAGTGCTTCTTGCAGCTAACCCAGTTACTGGCTCCACCAAAGAGTTATACACAATAATACTACGTCGTGTCACTGCCCTATTGATTTGATTTGATTTGGCGCGCTATCCGCTATCCCTTTTGAATGAGGGTGGAGGCTGCCCTCCGTCATCAATGACGCCTGCTTAGCCCTTCATTACCTCCAGAAGAAGACGATGATAAGTGACTGGCTCCTGATAAGTGGCTCTCTCCCTTTTGAAGCAGGATGTAGGCCGCTCTCGTCACCTATGGCGTTTGCCCCCCCCCCCCCCTTTACTAGTAACTGAGTGTTACAAGGAAGCGCAAAAGATCAGTGCTTCAGTATAAACAATGTAGCCGAACATGTCGAGTACGTAAGCACACTGAATGTGCATCATCAAGCCCATTGTTGTACTTGGAACGGCATTTAAGTCAGCTACTGCATGTCGGCCACAAATATCGGCCGTTGTGGATGCAGTTTTTTTGTACTTTTTATATAAAACATAATTATTGAGTCGCGTTTGATCTCATTTATTGCTAAATTGCTAAGTTATACGCAACCGGGAAGTGTTGCATTTTGAAATTTGTTATTTTGTGTGAAACTGAGCTCGTTTCTCGTCCACCTCGAATATCATGGGTCCCGTGGAAAAAGTAAAGAAAGATCTGTAAGTTGTGTATTGTAAATGATAACGTTGTGGCACTTGTGGTTAACTTTTAGAAAAATATACAGTTTGGTTGTTTTTTGAAGAAATGAATATATCCAGAAATACGGTCCAGAAATTACTTGAGCAGCCTATCTGTCTAAAACTGTCTTTAAAACATGGATGACAGGTCGCCATTGCTGCTTGCAGCCGGATGGAAAGGAAAAGGAAACGTAGGCTGCAATGAGTAAAACGGAGAAAAAAAAAACGTTAGGTTTAGGTGAGTTTCCTTGGCTTGGAAGTTTACCCGGCAAGATGCCAGTTTCAATGGGGAACAATTTTACAGCACAATTTTAAAATTTAAAAAAACTATTTTTCGCAAAGAAATGAGTTATTTTTGGGTGATATTGTTGGTTAGGTTAGGTCAAGTCTGTAGCCTTGACCCGAATATCACCTGGCAGGATAAGAGTTTCACTGGGAATGACTTAAACGTTACTGTGTAAAATGGAAGGTTATTCAGTGGTCGTATTTAAACTACAATTACGTATCACGTTTTTAGGCTTCGCTCGGTAAGGTGAAGGTGCTAATACCGCGTGTTTTTTTTCCTCGATGCGATTGCGACACGTGCAAGTTCACTCTCGACGAGGAAAAAAAAAATCTTTAGTCCCTTTCATGAATTTTATATTTATTTTTTGACGTACGCCACCGCAAGGAGTAGAAATGTTAACTTACGAGTTTTATAGAATCGAATTTCGTGTGGGGTGGACATGATATATCGATGTTATGTGTCTGGTATGAATTGTGGCTTGTACTACCTGCTCGCTATTCACCATATATACGAAACTAGAACCTACCACACATAGTTCCATTTCCACAAGTAGTCAGAAGATTGGCCGAACCTTGTAATGAGGTACAACAAAAAGTTTTTTGTTTGCAGGAAGTTGGCCTTCAACATGCCTCTAGTCAGAATGTGGATGAAGCCACCCTGGCACCTTTGGGGAATTTTTTAATGTAGGTCAAAAGGTCAAAATCGTTGGCCAAATGGCAGTATTTTTTGCTTAATTCTTAATACGAGTATAAAACAAAACTAAATTTTCTTCAAGAAAATTCTTATTCAGTTTTGTCGTAAAGTTAACCCTTATGACCCAAATTTGTCATTTTACGCCAAATTAACGGAAAATAATACATTTAGTGTTACAGTGTATAGTATTCCTGACTTGCACCTTTGCTTTTACCTCTCCAATTACCCTTGATAGATAATCTTAGGCTCTTCTGAAGGGTTGTGATGTATTCATTCCAGCAAACCTAATCACAACTGGGCATCTTGAATAGGGACCGTCCTACGCCCACTGAAAAGTGTTATCGTAATGGCGTCATGGTGAAATTATATGCCGATTTTCTATTTTAAAGTGCTCCTCTCTAAGCTATCTAATTATCCTAGGTGGGCACACTTGGACCCTTCTGAAAAGTGGTATTGTATTCTTTCCAGCAATGCTGATCACAATTGTGCATCTTAAAAGGAAACCGTTCTACACCTATTTAAAGATGTTGTTGTAGTGGCGAAACGTATGGGGTTTATCGATTTCAAAATTCTCCTCTGAGCTGTCGAATTAGTGCTAAGGCTGTACCGAGCACATTTTTCCCTGCCGAGCCGATCCCGAGCCGAGCGCTCCTAAAATGCCTGGTACACCGACCATAACCGAGCCGATCAGTGCTGCCGAGCAGAACCGAGCAGCTTTAGTAATCACAGGGTGCTGCCGGGAGTACCAGCTTTTTTCACATTCCAACCTTTTCATTTTCTCACATTTTCACATACGCACTTTTCATTTTTTCAACATTTTTTTACACACATGCTTTTCATTTTTTCACACACATGCTTTTCATTTTTTCAACATTTTTTTACACACCTGCTTTTCATTTTTTCAACATTTTTTTACACACCTGCTTTTCATTTTTTCAACATTTTTTTACACACCTGCTTTTCATTTTTTTCACATACATACTTTTCATTTTTGTATCACTATTTCTTCGTTTTCATATATCACACCAGTTTCACAATTTTTTTAAGAATTTTTTCTTTTGTAGTAACCATTGTAATTGCTTTGTACTTTCCCACAAGGGAGCAAAGGCGAATTCAAAGCGTCTCCGGCAATAAACCAATCCATTTTTTTTCGCGTGCTAACAACATACATGCCTACCTAATTCCGGGCCCAAAATGAAGACGGATAATTGTTTTTGTTTGTTTACTTCGTTAGTGCGTTTTGCCTTTTTTTTCACACCATCACTCGTGTTTTTTTACATTTTTCCTTTTTTTCTACCTCTTGCAAAATTTTACATTTTTCACACCGTCAGCATCCCTGTTCAGCACTCGCTAAATGCCAAGCAGGTTCTAGACAGAACAATTCTTTTCACTAAAACAGCCTTTTATAGTTTCGTAAACTGTAATTGATGACATATGGACATATCTGGTGTGGCCAATAAAACCTGCATTAACAACCATTATTATAACAAAACAAGTAATTTTCATTATGAATAAATTACTTTTAAGCTAATCAAAGTTTTAATAATTGGACCATTCAAAATAATGAAATGAGTGCTGTTGACACTATAACACAAGAGGTTTTTCTTAATGACGGTAAGTTTCTTAATTTTTTTCAGGTTTCGGCATAAAAAAATTGTTAATCTGCACGAATTACCTACAAATTTAGTTCCAGCATTTATTTCTGTGGTAATCGTTCAACCATCCTGCAGCAGGAACCATGCATAGACCATAATCATCGACTGAAATCCGACAAACTGAATCTTGCGTTCAAGGTCCATTGGCCCCAGGATCGCTGGCCAATACTAGACGTGAGACGCGCTGCTCGGCTCGGTTAAATGGACGTCATTGCTCGGTGTACCAAGCATTGCCGGTCATGCTCTGCTCGCAGAGAATCGGCTCGGCAGCTCGGTATCGGTGCAGCCTTACTAATTACCCTAGGTGGACATACTCATTCTCTTGTGAAACGTGGTATTGTATTATTTCCAGCAATGCTAATCATAATTGTGCATCTTAAATAGGCACCGTCCTACACCCATTGAAAGCTATCGTAGTGGCATAGTGGGGGGGGGGGGTATGGGGTTTTTCGATTTCAAAGTCCTCCTATGAGCTATCTAATTACTTAACTGGATATGCTTAGTCTTATGAAAGGTGGTGAGGTATTTTTTCCAGCAATGCTAGTCACAATTGTGTATCTTGAGGCACCGTTCCACATCCATTGAAAGGCGTTGCTGTAATGACGTAGCAACGAAAAAGAAACCGATTTTCGATTTCAAAGTGCTTCCATGAGCTACCTAAATACCCTAGAGGGACATACTTAGGCTATTTTAAAAGGTGGTGATGTAGTCTTTCCAGCAATGGTAATCACATTTGTGTATCTTAAATAGGGATCGCCCTACGTCGATTAAAAGGTGGTGTTGTAATGATTTAGTGGCAAAAGGATGGTGATTTTAGATTTCAAAGTGCTCCCACGAGTTATCTAATTACCCTAGAAGGACATACGTAGGCACTTCTAAAAAGTGGTGATGCATTCTTTCCATCAATGCTAATCACAATTGTGTATCTTAAATTGGGGACCATATTACGCCCATTGAAAGGTGTTGTCGTAATTGCGTAGCTGCGAAAGAGTATGGTGATTTTCGATTTCATAGTCCTCATATAAGCTATCTAATTTTCCTAGATGGACATGCCCTTCTTAAAGGTGGTGTCGTATTCTTCCCAGCGATGCTAATCACAATTGGGTATCAAGGTGGTGCCGTATTCTTCCCAGCAATGCTAATCACAATTGGGTATCATAATGTAGACCGTCCTACGCCCATTGAAATGGATTGTAGTAATGGCGTAGCTGCGTCTTTTTCGGCGTAAGCGAGCTAACAGAACACGTCGAACATTATGTGCAGAAAAGGTCATACCTAATTGCATTGCTGGAAGGAATGCGTCACCACCTTTCAGTAGAGCCTAAGTATGTCCCTCTAGGGTAATTAGATAGCTCGTAAGAGTACTTTGAAATGGAAAATCGCTATACTCTTTCACCGCTATGCCATTACAACAACCCTTTGAATGGGCTTAGGACGGTTCCTATTTACGATACACAATTGTGATTAGCATTGCTGGAAAGAATACATTACCACCTTTCAACAGTCTAAGTGTGTCCATTTAGGGTAATTAGAGAGGGTACAGCATAGGTGTATAGTCAAGAATGATATACATTGTAATACTAAATGTACTATTAATAGGCATAAAATGATAAATCTGGACGATACGGAGTACCTTTACGTCAAAATTAAGTAGGACTCTTCCTGGAGAAAATGTAATTTTGTTTTAGACTTGTATTCTGCGTTTTTCGATCTGATCAACAGTTAAGAAGTTAAACCAAAAGAAAATGTCTTTCGACCACGGATTTTGACCTTCATTCAAAAAAATTCCCTAAAGGTCCCAGGATGGTGGCATGCACAATGTGTCTAGGAGCATGTAGAAGCCAAACTTCCTGCAAAAAAACTTTTGTTATACCTCATTGCAATGGTCCGATAAAAAACCATGTACTGGCAAACTGACTACAAGGAAATCAATTTAATTTATCTGAAAGACTTGGTATCACTGGCTTGTCGGTTACATCTATAACTTAGGGACTGGTCATTATGTATCGCCTGAGGGGGGGGGGGTGCGAGATGAGCATTTTTTCACGACACCAAGAAATGCAGACCCCTGCCTGGCTGTAGAAATATTTAGCCCCCGCCCCCCTCACACGCAAACGAAAGAATTTTCAGCTTCCTCCCAATTCCCATAACTTACACGCGTCAACAAAACAGATATTGAGGCATGTTAAATATTTGACCTTATTTTTCAAAATGCAAAACATTTTCAGTTTAGATGCACTTGCTGAGCTCTAACAGTTCTGTAGAGTAAATAACATGTACATACATACACGAAGCTCATTTACTGTTCGCACTTTTTCCTAAATACATTTAGTAAGTAATATAGGCTAAATATTTATTCATAATGAAAATGACCGACTTTCTACGTTGGATAAAAAGTCATTGGCCCCAGCCCAAAAGTTTAACAGGTGTATATACTGAATGCCAACATGTAACTCTGGAATGACATTATTTGACCATTTTTAGTTTTTAGTTTGGCATGTTCTGTTAAGGTGTGGTTCATGGTGGTCGGCTGTGGTGGTGTCCACGCTTCTGAGGTTCCGCCGTTTGTCATCAGAAACAGCACTTTTTCTTAAACACTTTTAGTAAGTTGTAGGATTAATATGTAGTCATTAGTGGAAATGACCGACTTTTACGTTGGATAAAAGAAAACACGTGAAATACTACTGCTACATTGAACTTATTTGACTATTTTTAGTTTTGTTAATCATTTGTATTATGAACTGTGCACTAAGAAAAACGCGCACATTATTCGGATCACTTCCTTGAACATTTGTTTGAAAATTTTTGCCGAGATTGTCTGTCAGCACCATATGAGTTGCAACAAGAAATCTCCTCGAGCGCAGCGAGACGCGGCGGAATGACCGAGCGAAGCGAGCGACTCCGCTAGTATACGCAATAAAAAGTTTCATAATTAATAACAGACCTGCATTTTTCCTTAAAGAAAGAAGCAAACAAGTAACTTTGCTGCGAATTTTTGGTAGTTTGTCTGATAGTGAAGTTTTACATTGTAAGCTACTAGCCTACTACGAACCTTCTACCTTCTACGGTGTTACATGAACAACAACAACCACCAAAAACTACAAATTTAAAATACGCGCTGCTCACACAGATTGTTACGTTTCAATGAGGGAACAACAGCCCCTTCCTCAGACTTGAGGGGCGATCTACGCAGTCTCGTGCTTGTTATGTGGTGAAATTACGAAAAGAGCAAACTTGAGGCTAGGTAAGATCTTCCTCTCTGATTGATGTAAAAGCTTGTCGCACGCTTCCACTTCCAACAAAAGTTTAAAAATATACATTTCCCTCCCCCCAACACGAAGCAGACTAAAAAGTATGCCCCATCCAGACAAAGTTTGCATCTCCCCCCCCCCCCCAGCGATACATAATGATGGTTCACTGCTGATTGAGTGGTCATATTTTGGATAGAAATGAAACCTGGTAATTTCTTATGTCCTGACGAATTTTTACAACTAGATTAGCGTTTTTTTCATACCAGGTATTCATACTTCGGCGAGTTTCTTTTACAAACTTTTAATTATTATTTTGTTGTTTATTCACCTTTTTATTTTAATATTGTAAACAGCAAACCATCGTCGCACATCGACAATAGCAATGCTCGGATTCGTAACGCTTGGCGCCATCTGTTTCTGTCATCATAACTAAATTGCTTGCTTACTCAAAGCCATCTGAGAAACAGCTGCCAATAGGTCAAGGCCCCGTGAAGGAATCTCTGAACAAAGGATAAAAATAATACCAGATAAAAATAATATAAATCTGGTAACGAATGCAATTAAACTAGGAAACCACGAATTGCTAACGGCAAACAATATAATACGTGGGAAAAAAAAATCGTGCAGAAAAATATGCAAAAATTGGAGCAACAATCCATGCTGGGGAAAACGGAACTAAAATAATTAGAGCGTCATCGGGTTACACTGTCGACAAAATGGAGCGAAGCGAAGAAACCAACAAACCACCAAACAAACACACAAACAAACCAAATAAATCAACTAACCAACCAACATAAATACCAACAAACAAACGAAAATACTCCAAACTCTGTATCTCGCCCTCTTTTTACCCGTAAAAACTGCAGGGTGCCCCGTGCCGGATTTGTGGAAATTAATGATGATGATGGTTGCGACCCTCAAAATGGAAATCTTGTTTCAAGTATTCAAGGCGCTGTCCATAAAACCTTTCTAAATGAGGATATTAATCTGAAGCTTATTCTTATCAACTTCCGTAGCATTAGAAATAAGGAAGTACAGGTGATTGAAATGATTGAGCATTACAGCCCGGACATTGTTTTGGGTACTGAAACATGGCTCGATAATGAGGACAATATTTACAGTTGGTTCCCCATGATGTATAACATTTACAGACGGGATCGCCAAGATCATGGTGGTGGTGTCCTTATTGCTATTAAAAGCACGCTCCAAAGCTACATGCTTGAAACTACTGGTGATGTTGAAACTTGCTGGTGTAAGGTGACGGTTGGTAATAATGATCCACTCTGGCTTGGTTGTCTCTATAGCCCTGTTTCTGGTGATGATACTACTACCAACATTATTTGTGAGCAAGCCAGGGAGATCATCCCTTCAAATGCTAGAAACATTGTCATTGGGGGGGATTTAAATCTACCAGATCTGAAATGGCACGAGCAGTCGTGGCAGGAAAAAACTTGCGATTTTAAGCCCGCGGGCCTTCAGTTGCTGATGGAGGAGTTCTGCCTGGAACAGGTGGTCGAAAAACCTACACGCGGAGAAAATTGCTTGGATTTGATCTTTACTTCTTTGGACAGTGACCTTGCAGTAAATGTTGAAGATGGCATTTCTGACCACAAAATTATTTGTCTTGTTTTGCCCCTTGCCATTGCGAAAAAGGCTTCTAACAAAATCAAGAGGATGTTATATGGCAGGACAAACTGGAATCTTGTAACTGAGAGGCTGGAGGTCAGCTTAGCCGACTTCATGGCGACAATGAGCTTAAAAACTGTTGACGAAAACTGGGTCTTTTTCAGAAACGAACTGTTCAGTGCTGTCGAGGATCTTACCCCATCCATTTTCGTTTCCCCAAATAAGGATAAGCCATGGTTCGACAGGGAGTTAAAGCGGCTGATTACCAAGGCTCGGCGAATGCGTATCAAAGCTAAATCATCTATGTGTGGCAATATCAATCAAGAAGTAAAGTCTCTGCGTGGCGATATTAAACATAAGATTCGAGATAATAAGCGAAAGTTCATGGAAAACCTTGGAGAAGACATTGCCAACAACCCCAAACGTTTTTGGTCGTATGTGAAAAGCATTGACCCAAAAAAGTGTGGTGTGCCCACTCTTGTTTCTTCAACTGGTGATCAAGCATTTGATGGTTCCTCCAAGGCAAACCTTTTAAATCGTTACTTCGAGTCTGTTTTTACACGCTCTTCACCTACTACTGATGAACATCGTCTTGATTCGCAGACCGCGAGCACAATGAAGAACATTGTGATAAATCGTGGGGGAATTAAAAACTTGATTTATGGGTTGAAGAAGGGGAAGGCAGTTGGACCCGATGGTATTGGATGTACTGCTCTCACAAATACTGCTGATATTAGTGCAAACTTCTTGTATTTTATTTTTGCTCAATCACTTGATCAGGGTAAAGTTCCTGACGATTGGTTGGTGTCTGCAGTGGTGCCTATTTTTAAGGGAGGTAAGAAAAGTGACGTTAAAAACTATAGGCCCGTTGCCTTAACGTCCATTTGCTGTAAAATGCTCGAGCATATTATTGTCAGTGGAATGGTGAGGTTTCTGGATGAAGAAAAACTCCTTACGCAGGAGCAGTTTGGATTTAAGAAAGGGGCTTCATGCGAACTTATGCTCACATCCATGGTGCATGATATTGCTGTGGGCCTCGATCTGGGTTTCTCTGTGGATGTCGTTTCACTCGATATGGCCAAAGCCTTCGACACCGTGCCACATGAACTATTGTTAATGAAGATGGAGGCGTATGGCATATGTCAGAAGGTGATTAG
>JAHWFP010188193.1:0-18109 GCA_023313725.1 Lithobius niger
CACTTTGGGTATTTCATTGGGGTCCATGGCTGGTTCGATTTTTACTGTTAAGAAAGACTTGTGTACCAAATTTATGTTTTCTGCAAAATTTCTGCAAAAATTTGTTACTCCACTTAATGATTTCTGCCCAGTGCTCTACAATAATAATTGCTCTGCCGATGCGAATACTGCAGTAACATCAAAATCGTGTTCAAAAGGCCCTGATCGGTGTTAATACCTACATTTTGAGCTGTACAAATTGAAAATTGGTTCATTGGTTCGATCTCTAGGTGAGAGCAAAAGTTCTAACCCATTTGGCTTTCCGTGTCAAGAATAATGTAGTTACATTAAAATAGCATGCGAAAGGCCCTAGGCCTTGTCCAGACCTACGTTGTAAGCTATAGAACTTGAAAATCGGTTCAAGGGTTCGATCTCTAGGTGGGAGCAAAAGTTTTGCCCATTTGGCTTTCCGTGTCAAGAATATTGTAGTTACGTTAAAATAGCCTGCGAAAGGCCCTAGGCCTTGTCCATACCTACGTTTTAAGCTATAGAACTTGAAAATTGGTTCTGTGGTTCGATCTCCAGGCGAGGACAAAGAGTCCCAACAGCAACATTAATGATTTCTGCCCAGTGCTCTGCAATAATAATTGCTCTGCCGCGAGAATACTGCAGTCACATCAAAATCGGGTTCAAAAGGCCCTGGTCGGTGTTAATACCTACATTTTAAGCTATGCAAATTGAAAATCGGTTCATTGGTTCTATCTCTAGGTGAGAGCAAAAGTTTAAGCCCATTTGGCTTTCCGTGTCAAGAATATTATAGTTACGTTAAAATAGACTGCGAAAGGCCCTAGGCCTTGTCCAGACCTACGTTTTAAGCTATAGAACTTGAAAATCGGTTCTGTGGCTCGATCTCCAGGTGAGGACAAAGAGTCCTAACAGCAACATTAATGAATTCTGCCTAGTGCTCTGCAATAATAATTGCTATGCCGACGAATATACTGCAGTCACACCAAAATCGGGTTCAAAAGGCCCTAGTCGGTGTTAATACCTACATTTTAAGCTATGCAAATTGAAAATCGGTTCATTGGTTCTATCTATAGGAGAGAGCAAAAGTTTTAGCCCATTCGGCTTTCCGTGTCAAGAATATTGTAGTTACGTTAAAATCGCCTACGAAAGGCCCTAGGCCTTGTCCAGACCTACGTTTTAAGCTACAGAACTTGAAAATCGGTTCTGTGGTTCGATCTCCAGGTGAGGACAAAGAGTCCTAACAGCAACATTAATGAATTCTGCCTAGTGCTCTACAATAATAATTGCTCTGCCGACGAGTATACTGCAGTCACATCAAAATCGGGTTCAAAAGGCCCTAGTCGGTGTTAATACCTACATTTAAGCTATACAAATTGAAAATCGGTTTATTGGTTCGATCTCTAGGTGAGAGCAAAAGTTTTAGCCCATTTGGCTTTCCATGTCAAGAATATTGTAGTTACGTTAAAATAACCTGCGAAAGGCCCTAGGCATTGTCCAGACCTACGTTTTAAGCTATAGAACTTGAAAATCGGTTCAGTAGTTCGGTCTCCAGTTGAGGGCAAAGAGTCCCAACAACAACAACAACAACAACAACAACAACAACAACAACAACAAAAAATGGCCATGCTGTGGACGCCGAACGGTTTGATTGTTGTCATTAAAATTTGTAATGTGGTGAAATAGTTACGACACGACCCCAAATACCGAATTTCGTTGGTCTATGTCAATTCTGGGCGAGACTATAGGAGTTCAAAGTTTGACGTTTAACATGGAAGTTCATGCTGAGGCTTACATAAGGACTGCTACCGCGGTCCTTGATATTTGTTATTCAAGTAAAATCAAGTAGTAGTCTACACCTTGCACAAACTAAAATGTCCAAGACTTAATGAAGGTTTTTTTTTCCAAAAGTGGTTAAGGACAAGGAGAAATCTAAAGGTTAAAGAGCGTGAGATGTAATGCAATATTTATTCACAAAAATGTGTGTGTGGTGGGGATTGTCCACTGTTTTGCCAATTGCTTGTGCTGCTGTAGTTTTAAATTCTTTTAATTATGAATTTGAAAACAAACATGCAAGCTAGTTATCAACCCACACGAACATTGCAACTGGAAAAAGTTGGAAGATGGCAGGCAGTTGAATGCACGTGAAAACGACGAACTAAAAAGACGCTGGCTATACTCAAACTGCCGTATCCTGGCAACCATACAGGACACACGCGCGCGGTTTGTGACGATGCATTTAGAAATTCCCTTGTTAAAATAAAATTCCTGAAGATTCCATGTTTACCATCCAGCAAAAAAAAAAGTTTTTAAAATAGCAAAAGAATCCATATAACAAATATAACGATCATAGGTCATTCATAGTTTCTTAATAAACTAGCTGAATCCCTTAAGTGCTATGCACGGGTGGGGTTTGATACACCATTTGCAACTTTAATGCGGTTTGCTCTCTCATGCGTTTGTCCCGGATGGCGTGTATCCCGTCCGTGTATTTTTGCACACACTGGGTGACAAACGCTGATTTTCGTTCGCTTCGCTCCCCCAATCAGCGTATACCTTGCCACGGGTTCCATGCACTTACAAATGAGTATTTCCACCAGAAGGAAAGAAATACTCCCTGTACAACAAAGGCTAAACATTTAGCTCGCCGGCTTTGACATTTTTTCCCCCAATATTTAACCGAGTTTCACTTATCCTCTAATTTTTCGAACCTTTAGCCAGCGGTTTAATATTAACAGTTGCACTTACCTGAAGCATTGTTTGATCTATTAAAAATAACGTATTCAGTTTGCTAACCAAAAAATCCCATCACCAAAACGAACACCATTATTAATTAAAGACTCAAATTGCAAGAATACTTTCTAAAAAAAAGAACAAGTTATCTGTAGGTGTGACTGTTGGCACATTCTTTTGAATTGTGCTGACTTTTATTTTATTTGGTTTTATTTTTTAGCATGGAACCTTGCATCCTTCTGACTTGTAAGTTTTATTTCCATGGCCCTGCTCTGCTGTTATTTTATAAATTTTATTTTTATTTTTAAGGTGTTTGACATGTTTTAAACCATTCACCTGAAAACGGTTCCGACCTTGGAACCGAAACGTCGTGATTTCGTTGTTTCACCAGCACTTGATGGCTACTCTGTATGTGTTTTTAATAACTAAAGTGCTTTTTAACTTTCTGCTTTTTGGTCTCTAGGTTCCTCCAGTAAGGTAATACAGGCCTAGTTCTAGTAGTAATAATAAAGTATACCACGATGTAACTGCATGTAACGAAACTCGAGAGGACCGTTACCGAAGTATGAGCTTATCGTAACAGAATATGACACTTTTAAGTCTTGTATTCTGCATACGAACCCGACACCACCCTGGGACCGATGACCACATCCAAACAGGAAGTGCTGCCATTAAATCGTAGTATACGGTATGCTTTGTGGTTCCACCATTACATCGTGGTACGGTACACTTGATTGCCTGCCCGTACTCAAGAATTAAATAAGTCGTTCAATAATGTTGGCCGCCCAATTTTGTTGTTCGGTTACTGATGCTGAGCCCTGCTGCTGTACCTCACTGAAATTGTCTGCCCAATCGCTGTAAATCATGCACAGTAAAGGAATGAGGAAATCAAAGCCAAACAGCGAAAAGCATACGCTAGAAATAACGTAGTTTAGTAAGCCGCTTTCATGCGCTGAACATTTGTTCGGAGTAGCGTAATCCGGATTCAGTCCCTGGATCACTGACGTACCTACTCCTTTGTGCCAGTCCGAATCAGGGTCACGCCATTCCGATGAAATGTCAGTGCATATGTGGATTATTATATAAGACATTATTTGTATGGTAGGGATTTCCTTGTTTGGCTCATTTCCCTCTTCACGTTTATTATTTGCTAAATACTTTAATTTCATCGTAAGACTGTATTGAGAACTGTAAGATTTATACTTAAAAAATAAAAAATTTCTTGCAGCCAATACCAATTGAAGCAAACCACTCGGGTAAATGAATTTTGACGTTTTTGAAGAAGAAAGAAGTCTCGTACAAAGGACGAGACGAACCCAGGGATCCGAACCGAGAAACCTCCGATCTCTGCAGGGGATGGAGATAATGACGAAAAGGAGAGACTGGGTCCCACATCCAATGGAGAAAAATGGTAGGCAGTCTCTCACACTGCCCTGGCCGGCAAAGACTGGCAAGATCTTGAAGTCATCAACCGGACCAACCTCTTCAGGCAAACATCCTGACCACCGGAAGCCAGAAAAACTGAAAACCCACTTCTTTCAATGGACACAATTGTGTTTTACTTCCTCTTGAAACATTTTACTTCCTGCATGTTATCTTTATGGGTTTATATATATATATTTTTTTATTTTTAGCATTTGTTAGGTTGATGCTAAGTAGAACATATCTATATGTAATATTTACCAAGGTTATCATTAGCGCAAATATGTGAGTGCACGTTTGCTTCCTTTTATCTTCGGTGCAGTAAAATAAAATTATCTTGCGAAAATGTTATCAATCTGTCAGTATGATGGATTCAACTACGTAAGGTACCGCACCTAGAGTTTTCTTTTGTAAAAATCCTCGGAATTTAACATCTGGTATCTTAAATCAGTATACACAGATTGACGTAAATCATACAAGAGAAAATCACACAGACACACACAATCACGCAACATCGAACATCGTAAGGAAAGCCAACATTCGTTGCAATGGAAGCAAGCAGTTTTAACGAAGTAGACAATTACATTTTAAGCCCTTTTAAGATAACCAATTCATTCCAATAAATTATCTCCAATTTTTAAATGAATCATCTCATTCCGATGAATTGTCTCATTCCAATGAATCATCTAATTTAAGGAGAGAAGCGAGGCCGTGCGGTGCTCCGTTTATGAATACAATCGCATGTAATCTTTGTAATCGCATCACGCAACAACGACTGCATCTATTAAAACCAGATTATACACATTGATGGCGGTATGCCCAGAAGTGGTTTGTAAAAAAAATGTTTAAACCGGATATGTTGTTGACGAACAACGCCATCCACCGACAGGCTGCGAAAGTAAATAGACAAAGAAACAAGGTACGAAGAGCAACCGAAAGATGAGCCACAATGCTATCTACAATGCAATCGAAAATCACCAATTTTTATCCGTGTACATTTTAACAAGTAAAATGAAACTTCAATCATATAACCCCTTTTTTTACGGCACACTTGACGTTTTTGTTTGTAATCTATCTATCGTTCGTCCGTCCGTTTGTTTGTGTGTTGTGCTGTGCCATCAGCGCCATCCATCGACGTTCTACGAAAGCAAATGGGCAAAGAGACAAGATGCGATGATGCAATGCTTGAGCCATACCGCTGTTTGCAGTGCAACACCGTTAATTTATTAGATGATCTTGCAGTTTTCCATCATTTCTCCCTATGTATTATTTTCACATTAATTTATTTTTAATAAATGTTTACGCAACTTTATTTATTTATTGTCTGATTAATAATGACCTCGCTCCATTTTGTCGACAGTGTACTTGATGACGCTCTAGTAATAATTAGATATGACGTTTAACTGCAAACGGGAGCATCTTACGGAGGGATTATATGTTGAAAGTAATTTTTGTTCCGTTGAGTTGCGCTTATTGAGGTGCTACGACCCACCTGAGTAATCTGCCCCACACAAAACTTCTAATAACAAGTAAAATTTGCGAAATACTATAATGCCACAAACAGAAAAATGCGAACACTTCTAATACCTCTTAAATGCTTAGCAAAACCAAACGACCCTATACGTATAATGACCTCCATGGGTGCTTGACGTGCAGCCGGTCGCATATTTTTTTTTCGTAAACAGTTTAGCAAAACTCGCTACATAGCTGTCCATGCAGCCCAGCAGCGTACAGAAAAAACCGTTTAATTCCACTTAAGCCACCTAAACTGATCTAACCTAACCTAACCCAACCTAACTACAACAACAACAAATTAGCAACAAAGTTACACATTATCACTACTAATGGGTGTTAAGTAACGCAGTTTCGTACCGAGATCCAGCCCACATATATGAACTGTTTACGAAAAAAAATATGCCGGTCAGCCCCCTAACAAACGACTTAGTGAATGATCGGAACCCAAGTGACAGAATTCTGTCAGCCGCCAAAAGCGTATAGCGCAAAACGCTTAAAGCTTATACGCAAAAGCGTATATTGTGGTGTTTTCAATACATCTCCCACACTGCTCCGCAACCACAGGATCCCGAGCTCGTACGTATGACCATTCGCAAGATGCCGTTTTTGTTTTTAAAAAATAATAATAATATGCCATTTTTGAGCCGACACTTGCTGTGCCAGAGAAGGGGCCATACGAAAAGCCTAAAAAGGAGCAAAAAAGGCTAAGAAAGGAGCAGAAAAGAGTGAAGAAGGGGCCAGAAAGTGTGTTCGAGAGTCTTCTTGTTGTCCTCGATTATTTCCTGTAATTACTGTTGTTGTTGTTGTCATTTTAGTCTTCTGTACAACCATACCGGATGAGAAAACTATTGCAACGACATTGTCCGTCCGTCCGTCACTTTTTTAACTTCACAACGGTACCAGATATTGACGATCATTGTTTACAACGTTAGATTCAGTGTGAGAAGTGGCAAATTAACATGGCAAATTAACTTATAACTTAGTAATAAGTTAACTAATTAACATGGCAAATTAAAACATCGTTACTTCCTTATAGCTAATAGACTTCTTCGATGTAACTAAATTAAATAATAACGTTTGATCGTCCAATTTAACACGCTATAAAAACAAATGAACATATTTTAGCTTCGTTTAAAATAGTCTCGTCGCATTGTTGCATGAATGAATAGGCTTACCGTCGAACCAAATTCTCCATTAGGCCTATCTGCTGCTTACGAAATTAAAACTGCATTAAAAAAATTAGGCCTAAAAAATTAAAATTAGGCCTAAAATCATGTTACCATGGCAACGTCAAGTTGCTACGAATCGCTGTTGGCTTCATCAACAGCGTCTCTCTCGTCACTTCCCTACTACCACTGATCTATATAGGCTACGTTGAGCGTTACGTTGTAACACTGTAACTGTGTGCCTGAAGGTGCACCGTGTTGCAAAAATGAATAAGCTTACTATACAATCCAGATCTCCGTTAGCTGCTACTTACGAAATTAAAACTGCTGGTTAAAATTAGCCCTAAAAGCTGATAATTACAACTAAAATGTAAAAGGCCTAAAAGCTAACACATTTTTAACCGGCAATTGTGATGACTACTGCTTTTAGATTAGTATAATAGAGATAGCTGTTGTAGTGCATGACAGAGGTGTGCGCCTCAACATTGGAAGTGGAGAAACTGTACTGAAGACCGGTGCGAATAGGCAATCGCTGTAGCCACTTGTTTAATTAAGGAAGCCGGAACCAAACCGGGCTACATGACCCACCTGTAGACGATGAGAGTGACAATTCAGCTGACAATATTCGGGGACATTTTGTTTCCCGCGATTACTACGACTGCTTGCAACAATGCATAAACAGCTATGCTTGTTCGAGTTAACAATGTCGGCAAGAGAAAGGTTAATTCGCTAGTGCAATTATGTTTAAGCATAGTTTGTAAGTTCTTAGGAGAGAGTGTACAGCTTCTAGGCGTTTTAAGCTCTAATAAAATAAAGTTAATTCATTACTTAGACCCAATGGAACGCTCCTGAAATTACAATCTGCGCAAGCAGATAATAAAACATAAGCCGCGAACGTGTGACATTGCCACATAATTAAACAAAGTTTAGATAAAATGAACACAGTAATGATGGTGGGCGGTCAAAAAAGAGACAAAAAAATGCAAACAAATTAACTAAGCGAAAAAGGATTCGCCGCTCAGGAAAAAAGTATAAATATGTATTCCTTTTGCTAATTTTTTTTTTTTTACTAATAAAATTGAGTGGAGAATGGACATACACGTGATGAACCAGACTTTCCAGTGAGAATAAAAAGGAAACAAACAAATTAACTGGACAAAAAAGTATAATAAAAACAGCTGTATATGCTCGTATCACCTTGGAACTCACAGCTGTGAAGGTACATAAATTTAAAATATATATATAAAAAAAAAGGAGTAGAGTTCAATCGCACGAAACGAATGCTAATTTGATCTCAAATTCAAGGGAGCAAAACAAAACAAAAGTAAATCCCCAAATTAATAATGCGTCTGTATAATACACAACTTACACACACCCCAGCCACGGCCCATTTCCAACACAAATTATACGTTTACGTTCTGGTATTACCAGGGGATAAAAACAATCCTTGTTCCGTGGAATTGGACAAAACAAACACTCTTCACAAGAAATAGCATGAATATTTTACACATTACAAATGCACACAAAAATACATGCATAGCCATAATTCCAAAATAGAATTTAAACGTAAACCCACAAATACAGACAAAATAAATCCCAGGTCACAAAACATCTGTATAATACACAAATTGAACACACCCCGACACACACAAACAGGCATTTAGCCCAATTCAAATACAAACGCGTTCGCTTTCTGATATTACCAAAGAATAGAAACAATCCTTGTCCCATGGAATTAGAATTCGAATTGTAGTTCGTTTCGCTTTAACGAATTTTAATCCGTTTTTTATTGATGTACCTTCTCAACTGTTAAGTCCACGGGGTTACCAGCTATATGGTTATTTGTTAAATTAATTACATCACAAACAAAGCCCTCAAAGAGTGAAAAAACCCGCCAATTTCTCAGCAAATCAAAGTAGGGAAATCAGAACAAAACCGTTTGCCACCAAATTGCTACATGGTATACCAACTCTAACCGAAAAGTATCCCCTTAGAAAGTTGCGATTTCACCCTCACCAACGAACATCCGCCAAGCTAAACCCACCGACTATTCGATCAGAGGTTACCCTTTGATACCACTTAATGTTTTTAGTAGCAATGGTCAAGTTTTTCATTTAAAGGGCAATTACATCCATTTTGACAAGCATGCTTTACTTTGGATCACTTACACAATAACTAAACACAAGAATTGCGGTAAGAATACGTTACGTACGTATTTCGACTCGCAGCCGATGGAGATAGCTCTATTGGCTGTGAGAGCTCAAGCGTCCGACGGCCTTAGCTGGCCGACAGTCCCTACTGGTTACACGAAAAGCTAAAGTTTGCTACGCATTTTAATGCATTTCTTAAGAACGCACTAGATTGCAACTGATATACTACCATAAACAAATACGGGGGTCAGTGGACAGTATTCTTGTCACTCTGACGCAATAAGATCTGTTCTTAATGAAAGAGCAATGTAATCTTTAGCTGTAATACAGACAGTGTCCTTGTCGTTATTATTCAATGCATTGCCTAGACAGGAAGCAACTTTTCCTTCTTTCTTTCTTTCGATTTTTTTAGAGCACCAGTTATAAAGCCCGTCATGAAGACGGACGAATCTAGGAGTACAGCTATCCCATAATAGTGAAATGTGTAATTTAAATAATGCAGGTTCTTGAAGATGGGTGATTATGCTAAGGTGGCTTCGCTCACTCAATCCATGTATCGTTGTTCATTTCACCATCATTCATTCATTTCCATAAGTCGGGAGCAGACGGCGTCTTTCACGTCCTATGGCCTTGTATTTTTTTTCGCACTGAATCTTACTGAGCATTTTTGTGTCTTTTAAAGCCCTGTAGTAGGTTTGATTCTGTAGTTGGCCTCTCCCTCCTTGTACAACTCTTTCATTGTTGGACCATTGTTCCAGCAGTGGATTTATATCATTTACACTTGCAGCAGTGGATTTACACTGCTGCAACAATGTTGCAACAATGAAACCGTTGTCTTACCACTAGTACGAACCACGGCTAAACGTGGGTTTCTTACTTACGTAAGTAAGTAAACGAAGGCCTTTGGTTCTTACTCATATAAGTAAATCTAACCTACTGCTGCTATCAATGTTTGCGTATCAATATTTACGTGTCAATGTTTCCAAAATAATACATTTATTACAGCTGAAAAAAGGCCGAAAGGAAAGAGTTAAAATTGACTAAAATAAAAAAAATAAGGCATTTATTTGCAGTTATTGAGTTTTAAAAACAGAGTTGGCAGCAAAGAACATTCCCGCCAACAATGGCTCATTATGCTTTCACAATAATGGCTCGGTTACTAACAATGCAAATCTTTGTTGCACAAATATGTTCGGCGATGGTTCGGCAACAATGCACTTATATTGTCGCTTTATTGCAACAATGGCTCACTCATTAAAGATCCAACTCGTCGTTGTACAAATATGTTAGACGATGGCGTTCGGCAACAATAAGGTAAGACTTTCACTTTATTGCCCTCGTGGCTTCGCCACTCGGGTCTTACCTTATTGTTGTCGAACGCCATCGTCTAACTGATACATGTATTTCCCCCTCCACCTACCTATTCCCCCCCCCTCCCCATGATCGCTCCTCCCTACTTCTTTCTTTTTTCCCATTACGTTACTTCACGAAATCAAGTGCAATGCGACATGGAGAAGACATTTCTGCATAACGTACATTATTATATGGAAATGTCTGCGGATAAATCATTCTGTTCGGACGAACTAAAGCCAGTTTCGTTATGGATTGGTCAGAAAATTATCAGCTTGCTGGTTTGATTATAACGTTATAAACAGGACAAAAAGCCAAATGAGCTCGATAGGTGTTAAACAAATATGGATGCAATCCTATTTACGTTGCCTTTTGGACTTAAATGTCAGACTGCCTGAGCGGGGAATCGACCCAACGATCTTTGAAACCAAAGGCCAGAGGCCTACCGCTCAGCCGCCATACTGACACTGCCAAAAGGAAACGTCCATAGGCAGCATTAAACATGCAAACATATACATATAATCATACAATTTCCAATCTGCATTAGTGGGACGCTTGTCTGTGCATCACACACCAAGTGAACAGAAAGGAACACACAATTAAAGCGTGAGATAAGGTTATAAACAGGACAGAAAGCCAAATGGGTTCGATAAGTTTTCAATAAATACCGATACAAACCTATACACCTTACTTCCGATTTGTGTTTTACAACTTATTGTAACCAAGTTGTCATCAAGGCTAAATGAATCGGACACACTATTGGCCGTTGCTTCATATCCGGTGATGTGACCACCTTGATCAAAGCTTTTACTATCTACGTCTATCCTATTTTGGAGTACGCTAGTCAGGTCTGGTCTCATCAAAGACATAAAACATGTTGCATCAGTTCAGAAAAATCTCTACAAAATATTGAGCTGCAAAAACTTATCTTATACACAGCGTTTAAAATACCTTGGTCTTGAAGCATTAGGATTACGGAGGTTGTTTGCTGACCTCTGTCTTACCTTTGCTATAATGAACGGGTTTATGGATATTGATCCACAATTATTCTTTAAAATAATGCGCGGTAATACCTATGCTCGAGGCCACCGTTTAAACTTAATGTCACCGTGGTTAAAAGGCATTGTACAAAATAGTTCTTTTCAAACCGTGCGGAAAAACCGTGGATCAGCCTTCCAGCTGGGGTGGTAAACTCAACCAGTCTGAAAATGTTCAAGCGAAATCTGAACGATGTCGACCTAACTTCCTTTCTGAAGCGTTTTTTATTTATTTGTATTGTCATGCTTTTTTGTTTTCTTTTTATGACTGACTAGTGGAATTGGCGTTAGTGGATGGCATTCATCCATTCCAGTTTTCCAGTTGTCTACTCTTTGTGGTAATAAAATCTTATCTTACGTATCTTATTTTATAACTTGTTTTTTTTCCCAATGTTAACAGTTCGGGAAGGATATACTAAAGAAGAAAGAGACACGTAAAAAAAATATTAAAAAATGCTGCAAAGAAAAAAACAATTAGAACTACGACTGGCAAAAACGAACGACAAAATAACAAAAAAAAAAAAAGGTGTGCTATTTCGGTATCACATCATAACGCTGCGAGAATAACGCTGCGTGCCAATATACCGCGGGAATAAAGCCGTAAGTAAAAATTCTGGTGCATGATAAACGCCACACGTATAAAACGTCGTGAGCACTAACGCCGTTCACAATAACGCCGCACTGCAAATAACGTCGCACTGCAGTAACAGTAAAATGAAAAAAATATAATAATAAATGGTTTCCTGAGCAAACGTTTAGTTTAACCTGAAACAAAACCCACAAGGGCGAAAGAAACCGCCAAGTTTCAGCCAATCAAAGTAACGACATAAGAGCAAAAATGGTTGCCACCAAGTAGCTACATTAGTTTTAATAATAATAATAATATTTGTCGCAATTGCAACAGGTCTGGCAAGGACCCTAGGCAAGATCACTGACAGCCAGCCTAAATTTAAAAAAAAAGACAATTACTTAAAGTGATAAAAGTATGGCCAGGGGAAGGTAAGGGAATAGGTATGGGGACACGAAAGCCTTACCACCAAGGTTAGACCTGCCAGGGACTCTAAGGTCCCCGATGACATCGCCAAACGTGTTGGACAAGGGAGATGTAAAAAAAAAAGGCTCAAATAAAAATAGAAAGGCAGATCAAAAAAAAAATGGTGAGGTTAAAAACATCGTTATGTAAATCAAAGTATGGTTATGGTATAATCTGAAACAATGCATCCCAAAAATGGGAATTGTCACCAACATAAAATAAATAACATAGAATTAAAATGCACGTAGGGTGTAGGAAAAAGCATGTTAGAATGAGCCACAAAGTGTAAGCCCAATTAAAAAGTGGAATAAGGTCTTAGGGACTCAGTGGATAGTTCTCCGAGCGGCGAAGAAAGGACGGAAATTTATAGCCTTAAGCCACGTTTTGAAAGAAGTGAGTGACAGCGCAGAAACTGTCTCATTATTGAGAGAGTTCCAGACTGGCACAACTCGCAAAGCAAAAAAGGTTTTCCTGGAATCAAGTCGAAATTTTGGTACAACGAGCTTTAAACGGTTACCACAAGTCTGGGTCACCGAACTAAATTCAAAGAATGGTAATTCAATGGGGAGCAAACAATGCATAATTTTAAAAGTTAGGATTAGGTCAGCCTTTAAACGTCTACATTCCAGGGATTCCAATTCAAGATCATGAAGTCTTCGACTGTATTGCAATGTACGCATGCCCGGTAATGACTTTGTATGCCTCCTCTGAACGGATTCAAGACGGCCAATCTCCTTGAGGAGGTAGGGAGACCAGACCTGACTCACATACTCGAGCAATGGTAGGACATAGACTTTGTATGCCCAAAGCCCAGTGTAAAGGTTCCCAGAGTTAAATCATCGACGGACCATAGCAGATCTGCAATTGGCAGTTGCTGCAATAGTTTTGCAGTGTGAGGAAAATTTGAGATCCTGCTGAAACCAAACTCCAAGATCCCTGAAGCTGGTAAAAGTTTCCTTGAGTATTGAATTACCGAGAAAATAATTTAACCCGCTAGTGGATTTACCGATCAAAACGCAGTGACATTTGTCACAAGAGAGTGGGAGCTGCCATTTGAGTGACCAATTGTAAATTGAGTTGGCACTACGCTAAAAATTCAAGGTGTCATCAGATGAAATGACCGGGAACTGGAGTTTAAGGTCATCAGCAAACTTCTCTTGAGAAACATTACTTTCATTGATCGTTTAGATAAAGAATGACGAGTAGGGGACCAAGGACAGAGCCCTGGGGGACCCCACTAATTAAGGCCGTAGGCAAGGAGAACTCTGCCTCAACAATAACACGTTGGGAGCGCCCCGTGATAAAGGCAGAAATCCACGATAATAAATTTTCCTGGAAGCCACACTGATGCAGTTTAAACAGTAGTTTGGAATGGACAACGAACTCAAAAGCTTTTTTTTAATCAAATAGGATAACGTCAGTTTTAATGCCCTGGTCAAGTGCCTCGGTCCAATTATCAAGAGCCAGTAGGAATTGATGAACTGATGATCTACCAGGTAAAAACCCAAATTGAACTGCGTGGATCAGGTTGAAATTATTAATGTGGCTCATCATTGCGTTGCGGAACAGTGATTCCATTAATTTACATGGAACAACGGTTAAGAATATTGGTCGGTAGTTCTGCAGATCAGCGACATTGCCCTTCATGAAGATAGGAACTACCGAAGCAGTGGACCAAATTGAAGGCAAGATTCCCGATGAGTAGTAAAGTGTAAAGATTACATGAAGGGCACACAATTTAATCACCAATTTGTCTGTAGAAGAAAGAAGAGAAGCCGTCGGGGCCCACAGAATGGGTTGGCCTGAGGCGGCCAATAGCAGTACGAACGTCAGAGACCTGGAAAACAACATCAGAGTTGTTGTGAAAGGTGTAGGACCTAAGAAAACTACAGATAGGAGGAGTAGAGCCATCATCAGTGATACCATGTCTGGAGAATTGGGAATTAAATGTAGCTGCCTTTTCAGTCGGCGAAATAATAGGGTTTCCATTTACCTGAAGGGGAGGACGCGTACGAGAGGATTTTGATTTAAATCGAAAGAAACGAAAAAGGGTAGATGGGTTTGCTTCACTTAAAACTTTTTTTTACAGAGTGGTGTAAAGTTTCTTAACACAATTGGAGTAAGATTTCTGTAGGGTTAAGTATGCAGAATGATTTGCAGTTGACCGCTCATCACAAAGCCGATGCCAGGCAGCAAGCTTTTTTCTCCGAATAGAAGAAAGTTTCTTAGAATGAACCACATTCCTGGGTTTGCGGGAACTAGAAATTTTGTGCAGCGGGCGGCGCAGTTGCGGAGGATAGCCAGAAAATAATTCTAGGCAGAATTTGCGTCGACAAAAACGTTTATTTCCGGTACCCAGTCTATGAGATCAAGCAGGTTCCGTAATTTCGCATAATCAGTACTTAGGATTGACGGCACAGGGGAAGTGAAAGCTTGTGATGTAGCTTGAAATTGACCATATTATGATTGCTTGTTCCCAGTTGCTCGATAACATTGACGTTGAAGATGGTACGATCATCATCTGTTAGAATGATGTCAAGAATATTTTGACACCGTATTGTCTTGGTTACAAGCTGATTGAACCCGCAGTCAGCAATTTGATCAAGAAATGTGTCTTGGGTAGTGTCAGTAGAGAAGAAGGTGGACCAATCAGCAGTTAAAAGCTAATCCCATTGACTATTAGAACAAAGGTTAAATCAAAAACCTGACTATGCTACAACCTGTAGCAATGCTCAAGTGTTTCACATAACGTGTGAAGGTTATCGTGGGTGGGATTAGCTTGGCAACTAGTGTATAAACTTGGTGGCCGCCATGTTTGCTTTGACATCTTTGGCCTTCTTGGCAGTCTATATCTGTCTTTCGGCTTGTCCATTGGACTGTGCAGATCTTGCACTCGTTTTTGTGTGCTGGATCTTCCAGTCATGAAATCTTGGAAATCCTTCGAGTTAAATGTGGTCCATCTTCTGTCACAAATGTCTTCGGAATTCCATGTCTTGCAAATATTGACTTAAGAGTCGGTATCACTGGTGTTGCTTTTAAATCCAATCAGTTCTGTGGAGCTAGCTAGGTAGTAACACATTTTCAACGTTATTGAGGGGCATATTTTGCATTGAAAGTAGCATAGCTGGCATTCAAACACGAGTTAATTTTTGTCAGGTGGGTCATTGCTCTCGATTTCAACACAATTTAAGCTTTTGTACCGCATTATTATTTTTCCCCAAGTACCTGAAATGTGCCCAACTATGCTTCAAGATATAAGACACTGACGCAATGGCGTCGCGCTACAATGGTTTACAACCTCGACAATTGATGTGATGTGATGTTTGTTGTGATGTTTGTTGCCTAACAAGGCCACTCTCAACTTGGTGGCCTCCTTACCAGTTTTTGGCTTTGTTTATTTTGCTTTGTTTTTACACTTGGTTTATTTTTCGTGAATTGGACGTGAATACAATTTCTTTGCAACGTTGTTTAGATTTATCGTGATACACTAGTGTGTGCCTAGGCACGTACGTCAGTATACACGTTCTCATTGCTGGAACTTTGGCCGTCCAATGAGAGACGATGCCGACAATACTAACAATGGTTATAACAATATTTTCGTACTTACGCGCCCTCCCACGCCATCCCTGTTACGCCCCCAGGCTCCAAACCATGAAAGGTACGCAGTTCGTATTGTACTGCACCCATTCGTCCAATTTCATAGCTGGAAGTCTTCCCGTTATCTCGGAATGGATGAATAATCACCTTATGGGATTTAACATGGGGATGAGCAGACTAGCTATAGTAGTAACACATTTTCAACGTTATTGAGGGTCAGATTTTGCATTGAAAGCAGCCTAGCGGCATTCCTGCACGAGTTAATTTTTGTCAGGTGGGTCATTGCTCTCGATTTCACCCCAATTTAAGCTTTTGTACAGCATTATCATTTTTTCCCAAGTACCTGAAATGTGCCCAACTATGCTTTAGGATATAAGACGCTGACGCTATGGCGTCACGCTACAATGGTTTACAACCTCGACAATTTAATTGATGTGATGTTTCTTGTGATATTTGTTGCCTAACTTTACGCGACACACTAGCGTGTGTCTGTATATCAAAAACCAAAACTAGTAAAAGAAGCCGCCAAGTTCCGAATGGTTCGGCCCTTCAAAAGAGTAATATCAACACACCAAAACATTCGCCAAGTTAATTGCACCGATTAATATTTCGAAGGTTAAATGAAAGCTACTTTCAGAAGCAATGTTCAAGTTTTGATTTAACGTCTAAAGTATTATTCGGTGTGATTAAGTTGGCGAATGTTTTGGTGTGTTGACATCACTCTTTGAAGGGCCGAACCATTCGGAACTTGGCATCCGTTTTTGCCAGTTTTGGTTTTTCATACGATATCAGTCCTTTTTTTTTTTTAATTGTGTATATACTCAACTCCACTACCGTGCAGATGTGTAATGAAGTGGCACGTTAACAAGAAATTGGTTTTCAACAATTTGCTACTAACTTTTGCCTAGAGGCCAAACCATTCTCGACTTAGTCACCGCTTTATAGGTTTTCGGTTTTAATTTTGTTGTAATTTGTTTTATTTCGTTAGTTTTGGTTTGTTGATATCACTCCTTTGAAGGACTGAACCACTCTCTACTTGGTGGCCTCTCGTACCATTTTTTGGCTTTGTTTATTTTTTGTTTTTAGAGTTGGTTTATTTTTCGTGAATTGGACGTGAATACAATTTCTTTGACAACGTTGTTTAGGTTTATCGTGCTTCACTACACACAGGCACGCATGTCAGGCACGTTAAGCAGGCATGGAAGGTCATTTGGGATGGTGGGCGCATCCGCTTGTGTCGTCACGTCTTTTTCTGCAGAAGATTTCGTGGAAGGATGCACAGCTTTTCACCAGGTTGCGCACGGGCCATATTCTACTGCGATCACACATGTTCCGGTTAGGGTGGTGTGATGATACAATTTGTGCTTGTGGGTCAGGGGAGGAGACTGTGACTCACTTTCTCTTTACCTGCCCGTCGTAGGCCTGGTTTCGGACGCATGCGGTTTTCGGCCCAGGATGGTCGCTCGGTAAAGCTCTTGGGATGGTTGCTCGTGGGAAAGGGTTTCGGGACGCGGTGAGGGGAGTAGTTGTTCTTTGTGACCAAACCGGTCGTTTTGGCGTTTTGGCTAGTGTTGCTTGTTGCATCATGTAGTGGGAGACGGTGGCTGGCATGTGGTGGGGAGGTGAGTGAGTGGTGGCGTATGTCTCTGGATGTTGGTGTGTGTTGGTGGGTGTGCGGGTGTGTGTGTGTGTGTGCACGCGTTAGTGGCAGAGAGGGCAGCATTGTTGTTAGGAGCTAAGCTAATTCGTAACGTAGAGCAGAGCGTGAGGGGTCAAGCCCATGTAAGCTCTCGTATGAATAAATCAAATCAAATCAAATCAAATCAGTATACACGTTGTCATTGTCCGAACTTTGGACGTCCAATGAGAGACAATGCCGACAATACTAACAATGGTTGTAACAATTTTTCCGTACTTACGCGTCATCCCACGCTATCCCCGTTACACCCCTAGGCTTCAACCCATAAAAGGTACGCAGTTCGTATTGTACTTGCAGCCATTCGTCCAATTTCATAGCTGGAAGCCTCCCGTTATCTCGGTATCGATAAGTAATCACCCTATGGAAATTAACATGGGGATGAGTGGACTAGAATAACCTACCTA
>JAHWFP010188194.1:11007-21294 GCA_023313725.1 Lithobius niger
TCATAATTATTCGTTAATTTCGTTAAGAACTACTGTTAGTTGAAACAGACCTCTTTGGTAGCTTCGATAAAGCAAGCGTCGTCTGTTTCGATGATTTGTTTGGCAGAAAACACCTCTCCATTAAATTTCACAGGTGGAATTTTGCCAGAGTGGATTTATGAGCAATTAATTGCTCACATCTAATTCACAGTCCCCCTCCTACTCTATGGAGCAAAGTGGACTGATAGTTAGCATGACCGACTCACGTGCTGGAGGTCCCGGGTTAGAGTCCAGCCTTAACCACCCTCGGCATTTTTGGGAGGAGAATGACCCTGTGATGTCTAATGCTCATGTCGATTGTGACATGTAAAATATCCTAAAAATTTCTGATAGGATTTACCTATCGAAATTGTTCCTCTCTCTCCTTCTGGTGCAATTGGCTAACGCTTGGTGCACGTCAAACAACAACAGTTCCCTCGCTCCCATTCAGGGTGCCAGGCACATTTTCTCATGATGACAAATTCGGCATGAAAATTTTTTCCGGGGTGAAGGGATTTTTTAAGCTATTTTGGCAGTAATAGCCATTTAGCAGTGATAAAAAAATGTACTATATGTTACAAACGGAACAAAATTTATATAAAAAAAAAATGGCATAAAAATGTGTTAAAGTAACCTAAATAAAAAAAAACTACGTATTGTGCCATTATTTAAAGTTATAAAATGCAAAGTTATACCCTGCCGCTGGCAGCGTAGGACAGCACGTAAGCTGTGCAGAAGAGAAATGCAGCATTGATTTCTGCTTCATTAGCATGCCAGCGTGATTTTTTTGACGTGGGTTGGGGAAATACCAAAAAAATCAGCGTAGGTTTAATTGCTCGGAAATCTTGCACAGTAATATTATACGCGCTGATATAACTGGGTTGAACACTGTAGAAGAAAAACATGTTTAACGTATAAAATCGGCTAGGGAAAGGTCGTAGCAAACGTGAAAAAAAAAAGCACAGGTGTTTGGGAACCTTACATGTAAGAAAATGTTTTCTTCTTATTTCTTTTCACAATCAAATGTGTGACGTGTGACGCTGATTCACTGACCGAAATGTCCTACTTACTTTCAATTCCTAAGCAGTGAAATACCTTGAAACGGACAGTTTAATATTATGTGTGAAATATTAGGCCGAACAAATCATCCGTGCCCCCGACCACCACCATGAAATGTATTAGGCTGGACGAAACAAAACAGGGGGAAACAGCACATGTTTTTGTTAAAGTCTTCAGATTTCCAAACAATTTAGAGATTCATTTGGTATATATCAGCCGATAAACCCACTGCCCCCACCAAAATGTCTTCAGTACGCCATTAAAAAATGTATAGGGCAGCAAACAACAAAACCGCTCGGTTTGTGATAGAAATGAAAAATTTGGCATTTTCGTTTACTAAAAATATGCTGATCGGAATGTGATGTAGTGCTATGACGAACTCAGACCGGAAGTGACGCCATTTTGAAAAATTGCAGCCTAAAAACGTTTTCTTTAAGTATATCTCTAAAACTGCTAATATTTCGGAAGAAAGATGTATTACAAAAGTGTTCAGCACACAATTCTGGGCAGGAAAGGTGGTATACATCTTTTACGTAAAAGCAACTCTTAAACCTCAAAATCGTATTTAAAGTATATAGCCCTAAATCGCACGAACAGTCCTTTTTTTCAATTGGTTGTTATAGTGATTTTAGTGCTCAAAGTGCTGTTACGAGCCCTCTAATAGCCCGAAATTGACACGCTTAGGATTTTCTGAAAGTTAGGGATCTATTGTTTTGATCAATCCTAACCAAACCTATTTGTGGTCGCCCATTTAAAGGAACAGGTAATGGCGTAGTGGTGAAAGTGTATGGTGATTTTCGAATACAAAAGTGCTGTTTTGAGCCCTCTAATAGCCCGAAATGGACATGCTTAGAATTCTATGAAAGGTGGAGATCTATTCTTTCCATCATTCTTAACCGAATTGTTTTACTTAGACAGGGGCCGTCCTACGCCCATTTAAAGGTGGTATGTAACGGCGCAGTGGCGAAAGTGTATGTTGATTTTCGAATTCAAATTGCTCTTGTGAACCCTCTAATAGCTCGAAACGAACATGCTTAGGATTTTCTGAAAGGTCGGGATCTATTCTTTCCATTAATCTTAACTTAGATACAAATACTGTATGAGCATTACAATGGCACTTCAAAATCGGAACTAGCCGCTACACCAATACAGCTACACCTTTAAACGGGTGTAGGAATGCGGTCCCTATCTGCGTTAAACAATTTCGGTTAAGATTGATGGAAAGAATAGATCTCCACCTTTCATAGAATTCTAAGCATGTCCATTTCGGGATATTAGAGGGCTCGAAACAGCACTTTGAATTCGAAAATCGCCATACACTTTCGCCGCGATGCCATTACCTGTTCGCCTTTAAATGGGCGTAGAACGGTCCCTATCTAAGTTAAATAGGTTTGGTTAGGATTGATCAAAAGAATAGATCCCTATCTTTCAGATAATCCTAAGCGTGTCAATTTCGGGATATTAGGAGGCTCGCAACAGCACTTTGAACACGAAAGTCACTGTAACAACCAATTGAAAAAAGGAGCGCTCGTGCGATTTAAGGGCTATATACTTTAAATACGATTTAAAGGTTTAAGAGTTGCTTTTACGTAAAAGATGTTTACAACCTTTCCTGCCCAGAATTGTGGGCTGAACATTTTTGTAATACATCTTCCTTCCGAAATATCAGCAGTTTTAGAGATATACTTAAACCGTTTTTAAGCCGCCATTTTTCAAATTGGGAGTCACTTCCGGTCTCACTTCGACATGGCACTACATCACATTCCGATCAGCATACTTTTAGTGAACGAAAATGCCAAACTTTACGCTTCTATCACAAACCGAGTGGTTTTCTATAAACTTAGGTCTTTGCTACTACACTTTAGGCATTTACTAGGATGCAAGTATGATAAAACTAGTATGACGTAATGCTGAAACCAACACAAGATTGGAGGTTTCTGCAAAACAAGGTGAAAAACATGGGTGTATAAAACATTGTTGAAAGTAACATGTGAACTGGTTTCCGGGCCAACGGAAGAAGGGGAGGGGGTGGAGTTTGTACCATACCACTGTAATTCAAAGGCGGCCCGACAAATTTCCTCTTCATCTTTAGCATATTTGTGTAGAATTTTATAATATTTGAAAATTAGTTGTATGTCTCGTATAAGCCCCATCAAACACGTCTAAAAAAACGGAAAATGTGTCGACTTCTGGGGTGCTGCCCCGTAGCTTATGGCAATTTCCCAGACTCCCAAGCCAGAAAAGGAAGTCTCGACACCCAGTTTCTACCATGCCAGAGTTTCCGGTCACCAGCCCTGAATTGAATCATAAAAATGAATCACATCCACAATGGCTGTGGAAAACGTCAAACCCACTAAGGGGACACTACATACAACAACAAAGTTGTGGTCGGGGAAGGGAGTAGGGATGGGGAGAAACGTGAACGGTTCAATAAAAGGTTGTCTTTCAGAATCACAAACTAAATTTCCAGTAGTTTAGGGTTTTAAAATATATACATAGTCACTGCATCAGTTTCGTGTTTTATTTATTAAACGATTTAAGTAATAGTTATTCGTGAGAAACGAGCGGTTATCGATTTTTAACCCACGGCTGCGATTATTGGCCCAGCTCGAGTATGCAAAAGTTGAGGGCGAAGCCCGATACCTTTGCATATACGATAGTTGGGCCAATAATCGCAGCCGTGGATTAAAAATCGATTCTCACTTATAAGTGTTTCATACAACGGTTGGGACGTCAAGTAACTCATATAAATTAAAACGTGTTTGTGTTTTGTGAAAATTGCTTCAATAAAACGATCAGTCAGTATCGCGATATGAATGAGGGTCATTCCATTTTAGTTCATGGAGGGTGGAGTGGTTGGCAGACGGACGAGTTCTTTGCATCAACTTTGTGGAGGGAAGGGAGTGGGTGGGACGGAGACGAACGCGTCGTTTCGCCATTATTCACTAGCAAGTTCGCTAGGGTTTTCGAAGTTTTTCGGAATGAAAAAACTTCGATAAGCAGCCACAGGGATACAAAGACATTGTGCTGGGACATTCTGGGAAGATATGTAATTCATTTTGTGCATTTGAGAATTGTTAAAAAAGTACTGTAATAGGGTATCAGTATGATGGTCATAGCATTTTAGTTTAGAGGAGGGGGGCGGGGGAAACTACACGAGTGAATAAGCTTAGTTATGAGCCAGACATGTAAAAGTTTCATTCCTTTCAAGTAATTCTTTTTGTACGTTTTTATTGCATTAAGATTTTTTGCACACTGTATTTTGTTGTCGGTGTGTGCGTTCCCGGTCGGGTGATCCAGAAGTGTCAAAAGTGTGGGTTATTGGCAAAAGTATGGGGTAACTTGACAACCCACACTTTTTGTGATGACGCACACTTCTGCTCTCGGTTAGCGACATTTAACATATGGAAATTTAGCATGGCATTGAGTTAGCGTGACGTCACAGCCGTGGTATAAACCGAGGTTAGATTGAACAGAAATAGATTTATTAATTTGTTACCATTCTTGTAAAAAACAATTGTGTGTGTGGAAGACTTCACTTAATCCTTGTACTCGCCCCACACGTCCCCAAAAGTTGAAAGTTCGAATTTTGTATTTACTGGTAAGTTTGCGTTTATTCACCCACAGTAGTAAATTCGTTCTGATTTAACTAACCTAAACAGTCGCAAAGATGGGCATGAAAAGCAATTACATCCACCAAAACCAGATTAAACATTTTATTAGGAGTATTGTTACCGCTTGTAGTTTTCCGATGGTCGATCGCTGTGCCACGTCCCTCCCCCTTCCTGTTATCTTCGGGCAAGAGAAAGTGAGAATACTGAAAAAACTAAAAAGTTTCAAGTGCACTAAAATTGCTAAAAATGCATTAGCAGACCTCGTAGGAGGCGTTTGCTCCTCCAAACTCCGTATCTTATTTCGTTAAACTTTTTTTTCAATTAATTTTCCACTAAAAAAATAAACCTGTTTAAACCAATTATAGTGAGAGTCGCTTTGTTTTCTCTTGCGAATACAGTAATCGATATTATGGATACTAATTGTAAATAATTACTTCTCCTAAGAATACAATCCAAACACCCAAATGATTTTTTGGCCGCGGTTCCACGACGCATATGCAATCGTAAAACCAGTGGTTGCTTGCATTTCCAGTTTTTGATCAACTGTGATGAAATGGCATGGCGGCGCACACCTCTCAAAGACGAGCCCACTACGACTCTTCTAACGGCTTCATTTTTAAACTGTAAGTTTAATTAGGAATACTAGTGAACTGAATCAGCACTAAAACTATTCAGCACCGTTTGGCAGTTTTATGACACGGGAAGCCTCCAAACCGTTTAGTCGCGGCGTTTTGAATATATCATTTATCCGACGGCGACGTTGCCACACGGCATCAGTGGTGTGTACACCATATAGTCAGACTGGCAGGTGCCAGGGGCCCACCTGCGTTGGGGGCCCCTACTCACCCACCAAATGCAAGCAAACTAAAAGTAAAGCTTGAAAACCATTGCTGAATATATTGGGTTCAGAGTTAAGGATTTTGCATAATTTCAATGTGTATTTTCAAAATATTTCTCAACTTCTGGGGGGAATCCCCCAAGACCCCCTTCTGGCCCACACTATTATCAATGTCCTCCCACACAGAGCCCACTTGTATTATTGTGCCAGGGGCCCACCCTAGTCTGTACACGCCACTGCACGGCACGACTGATATGGATGAAATAACTAGATAGCACAGTCATTGGCCAAAAATAGTTTTGTGAATTGCCCCCCTCCTGAAAAAACAAACAAATGTCATACAGTAGAAGTTGTTTTAAATATTTCTCCTCCCCCACCCTCCAAAAAATACTAAGCATTAAAGTCATGAACGATTGTCCAAACAGGTAGCTTAAGTCTAAGCTAAATTTCGCATGACGACATGACTATATAAGCGTGTTATCCGGTTCGTACTTATGATATCAGTGGGCCGCGTGCCAACGTCAGTGATCTGTAGAATAATTTGAGGAAGTTGCCAGTCATTGGTCGGTTGGTGGTGACGTCAGCCGCTGACGAAGGCTACACAGTTCCCAGTCATTGGTCGTGGATGGATGACATCAGTCGGCTGAAGAAAAAATAACGAACACCATTAGTTTGCAACAAACAAAAATCTTTGATTATTTGTAGTGGAGGATTTCCCCGACGGATTCGACCCATTTTCGAACTTAGACCCGGAAATGTGCCATAGAATCTGTGTGCAAAATTTGACAGAAATCCGATAATTCGTTAAAACGCTAAATCGTGAACACATAGACAGACAAACACCCAGACAAACCGTTCGCATAAGAGACTTAGTCGACTCTAATAATTAGCGTACGCTAATGAACCTAAGTTTAACAGTTAGTAATACAAACCTTATGCAAAATAATTTTGTCAAATTCTATTTAAAAGAAAATTCATTTTAAATTTGGCAAAAAAAAATTCCTGGGTGGCGCTAGAACCCTACATTGAACTAATCTAAACCAACCTGACAACGTGCCAGGAAAGAAGAGAAAAAGTAAGTACAAATGAAAATGAAAACAAGATGCACTAACACTGCATTAGTAATTCGACGTGTCGTATGGTAGAATAAAAATATCTGTAATTGACGTATGAAGTTGGAACGGCAGACATACCAACAGGCCACTACTAAAAAATTCAAATGCATGCTGTAATGAAAAATATCTACTATATTGCACATTATATTTAAAAAAATTGTCTCGTAACATTTGCTACTATGATACGGCAAATGAGCGAGAATCTTGTGTGCGACGATGCAATCACTGACCAGATATTGGTTTTCTTACAAAAAAACAAACTGAAAGCTTCGTTGTTTTACAGTTTCCCGTACCCATTGTTCTTGTATATCAGACTTTTAAATTTTTTAAATTTTCGAACACCATATTTCATAAATTCAGCAGGTAATTTGGTGGGGGGGGGGGAGTAGGAGAAATCATATTGCGCTGAGGGTACATGAGGTTGACTACTTTAAATTTATTTACACTTTTCAGATGTAAAGTTAAAATATTCACACGAAAATTGTGACAAAGTCCACATTGAATATAACACTGCAATTTCATGTGGTCAATTTTTGTTAGGCTACTCAATACAAAGTACTTGTTTTACTAGCGTTTTATAATTATCTTTATTGTTATTATTTGTAATTTTAAATCTGTGGTTAAAACTAATGTCGAACCAATAAAACTTACGGGAGTCTTCCTGTTACGGATTTAAAAAAAATCTGAAAGTCAGAGGCCATTAGGAAGATCCCGCCCTTCCCTCGCTCTGGCCAGTCCGCCACTGTGAAAACAGGACATCATTCGCTTTGCTCACTCGTTTGATAGGAAACAACACTACAAATAAAATACTGTAATATTTCACACCCGAAAAGCAGCGAGGATGGCCCAGTAATTAACAGCAAAAGTCTTATACGAGCATCGCATTCATTGTACCGTCCAGATTCAATTATAGAAATTCGGTGTACCAGCAAGATCACCGCAAAGGTAAGTAATGACTCACTTTGTGTTGTTCTGCGCCATAATAGGGGAGCCATCTCGACGTACACGATAGCCTCTAACTGACCGCAATGTTGAAGAGCTGACTTGCAAAATGCGCAGTTACACGCCGCAATTTTTCGTATGATCGGCGTTGAGCGCACACCTTTACGCTGAGGAAACGCTGACGTCAGCCACTGATCGTGTACTATTTGACAACGGTTTTTCGCTCAGAGACCTTTTTAGAAGTTAGCGAACTAAAACCGCCCTAACTAAATTAATTACAGCATAATACGTTGTATGCTGGAGCACTGCAAGTCACCCACCAGCATACTTAAATTTCGTCGGATCAGAATTGAACAAATGTGTCTGGTTTTTGAGGAGATGTCGCTGACGTAAATCGGCTGCCCCCTTGTTTGGCCACAACCGTATTAATTCGACGTGTGACACGTCTAATTAAAAACGGCATATTAATTCTACGTGTCACTCGTCGAATTAATGCAGTTGTCGCCAAAAAACGCGGGTAGCGATTTACGTCAGCAACATCTCCTCAAAAACCAGACACATTTGTTCAATTCTGATCCGACGAAATTCAAGTATGTGGGTGTGTCAGTTGAAGTGTAAAATATTAAAACACTAGGGAGTTCACAAATTTTGTAATTAGAAAAAACAAAGTGGTACCCTCCAACGAGGTCTGTCAACGCAAAACCGTCGTCCATAGTACACACAGTGTTGTGATGTCAGTGTTACACGTGTGATTTTCGAAAATTTCAGCGTAAAAGGGCTGGGTCGCTGTTGAAAAACCACGGCGAAATGTGGGTCGAGGGTCGGATAGAGGCTAAACTTTCCGAGAAAAACTTCGGGATCGTTTGGGTTTGGAGGCGAAACTGCGTTGTACCTATGGCAGGTGGCCGGGAGAAATAAACAGCGCTAACTGTTATGAACTAGAGGGCAATAATCTACATATACTTAGTTTTGTAGGAGTACAGTAGAGAAGAATGGAAGAAGTACATCTAGCAAAGGTATGTCGTATGGATGAACAATTTTTGGTGTTAAAAAAAAACACGATTTGAAAAGCGCAACTCTAGAATGAATAAGGTAGTAGCAGCGTTAGTTTAGCCTTAAATGTCGCTGAATTGCGTGTAAGACTGGCGTGCGTGGAGGTGGGGGGAGCGTACTTTTTGTCTTTTTTTAAACTTGATTGTTCAAATATAAAACTGGATTTGCAGTAAACCTAGCATATAGCAAAACCTAAGCTGCAAAGCTTAAACAAAAGCTAGCTACATGAAATTGTGGTGTGACATTTTTGTGTGTTATTTTATCGTCGGCTAACACAAAAAAAGAGTAAATAAATAAATTTAAAGTAATCAGCCTTACGTATCCTCAGTGCAGTACGATCCCCATCTACCCCCCCCCCCCATCCTAATTTAATGCTGGATTTACTGCAAAGTAAGGTGTTCGCAGATTTAAAAAGTGTTAACGCCTCATGAAAAAGAACGAAGAGGACCGGAAGCTGTAAAGCAACGAAATTTTCAGGTTTTTTATTTAACAAAAATAATAGCTTCAGATGAGAAATCCTTATCTGGCCGTTTCTAACATGATCGCGTGATCGCTCATTTGTTGCATCGCAATAGCAAAAGTTAGGAGACGGGTTTTTTTTTTTTATATGTGATGTGCAATATGTATACGTTTCAGTGCACCACGCATTCAGAATGTATAGTAGTGTCCTGAGTTTATGCTGCCTTTCCAACTGCATACGTCAATGGCATATTTCTATCCTCCTTCAGCATTTCCGTACCAAGCAACACGTCGAATTACTGATGCAGTGTTGGTGCGTACTTGTTTTGTTTTGATCCTATCTGGCTCCACCCCCTGTCGTAGCCCTATATAGGTTTTTGGAAACATACTATAGGGTAGTGACACGACGTAGTATTATTGTATATAACTCTATGGTGGAGCCAGTTAGCTGCAAGGTGCACTGGTGGGGGAAAAGAAAAACGTTTTACTGAAGCCAATGCTATTAGACAGGATTTCTTAGGCCTAAAACGCGCGTTTTTTGTCGATTTGTTGGCAGTTGCTGACATTTTTAAGCAAGTGGAATCTTTATTTTCCAATTACAACCTAAGCAGCATAAGGGATTGGAGAAAACAACGGTTTTTTAAGCCTACGAAATCCACTCTCAAAGCACTTGCTTGACTAGAAGTGCCGTTGTTTAACCAACCATTTCAATCTAGTGCCCCTTGACAAGATTTAGATTAGGGGTTTGAATAACATCTCTGTAATGTGTGGTGCAGTGGCAACCCGGACCACTGCACTGTGACTGAGGTTGGCGCTAATGACCAAGTTGTCGACGCGCCATTAAGCCTCAATCCCCCCCCCCCCTTGCAGGAATCTCTCTTGTAGCAATATGACGTCACTTGACGTATTGCAGATGAATGCTCAGCTTCCCAGCCATTTTTTTCCAGAACCTTAGGGTGGAGTTAGCCTGTTATCCTTACTATGACTAGGACAATAGTTTGGTACTGTCATCATGAAGTTCGTGTTATGCGATTACTTCATTTTTCCAGCACCCCAGCCTCTCTCCCTTCGCAAACTCCAGCCAAAGAGGTTTTTTCTCCATCCCGTTGTAAAACTGGCAGGGAGGGGATGGGTAAAAAATATTCCTTGGAGGTGCTTTATTGTGTGTGGGGGACGGGGGGGGGGGGGG
>JAHWFP010188195.1:0-13330 GCA_023313725.1 Lithobius niger
CAAACGGTCGGGGCTGAAAAACTGGTTGTGTAAACTTGATGAAACTCGGTGTGAGGGTAGCCCTCGTCCGTACGCACATTTTAAGCCCAACCACAAGTTCGTGAGACCTCTGTGAGCCGAGCTATTCGAAGAAAACCCCGTCAGGACGGATGGTAACCGTCACCATTTGGACTTCAGAAAAAAAGCCAGCCCTGGTATTCCAGGGACTGGCGTTGTTGGGAGAACAGTCAGTCTGATGCTGACAAATCCCCCAGTACGAAGTTGCCTGTTGGGACTTAGTCTCTGGCAGCATGGAACGGATGTTAACCGTCACCATTTGAACTTCAAAAAAATGGCTAAGTCCCACTAACCTAACCTAACCTCACCTAACCACAGGTATGCTGTTTCTCCATAACCACTCGTGTTTTAGGTATGAAACTTGGTAGCCAGGGGTATTTCGTCCTCCTAAAGCGATCTAGCTTATCCCCAGGGTCGTAGCTCGTTTCCTTCGTCCGCTATTGACGGTCGAAGTATTTAGGCCTATATAGGCCTATATAGGCCTACACTCAAAGCCGGTTTATTTAATAGCGCTCCTTCTACTAGGGCTGTGGGTCTGAATTTTTTTGGACGTCCTGGGGGTATGGCCAGCTAGGCGCCCACCGAGTTTGAAGGGTTTAGGACGAATGGTTTGCCGTAGGCGAACTTGAAGGTCTGTGTAGATGTTAAAGAAGTTTGCTGCAATAGCCTGCGGGACGTCTTCCCGCAACTTGGGTGCTGGTGTCCCTTGCACCGGGGAAGTGCATGGTTGAAAGCCAGACGGCTAGATTGACGGCCCCAGAAGATGGTGACCCCAGAGGCAACAGCACGCGGGATGACGGACACGTGTTCCCGCAACTTGTCTGCTTGCATCCCAGGGCTAAAGACCGGTGTACTTTGCACCGGGGACGTGCGGGGTTGAAGCCAGACGGCTAAGAAACTGAACGCTATTTCAGGTTGGCTTTATAAAAGAATTATTAAAACGTGTTGAAGCGCAACTTACAGCATGGTGACGACAGCGTCATTCTGAGATATGAGAGAGGCTCTCCAATTGAAATTTTAAAGTTGTGCTAGTTCTCTTCACTCAAGTATGTTCCTCTACCCCAAGGATCAGCACGTGGACTATTGTTTTTTCTCACCTTTATTAACGACTCCTGAAACCCTTTTGATTGTTAAGGAATACCACATCTTTTTTGCGTGAATAATCTCAAGATCTATACCAAACATTTCGTTCACTCATATAAATTTTGAAAAGAACGGACGAGTTTTACTGCATGCCACTAAGCGTGAAGAAAAATAACTAATTTCTCAATGCACACCTGTAACGTTTTGAGAGAGCGCGAGATCTCCAAACAATGTGGGGAAGCACAGCCGAGTGGTGAGAGTGATGGGCTAACAGCCAAACTAACGTCGGATCGAATCCCATGGCCGTCCAATGACTTATAACAATGCAATCCAATTAATTTGTGAGACAGTGCGATACGAAACAAAATCACCTCCTGACAGACAAATAGCCCACAAGTGTATAAAAAAAGCAAATGCAATTTAATTGTTGCTCATATTTGCTGACCTTGGTCACAATAAAATATAACAATTATATAAAAATACGGAGCTAGACACAGGTGATCCACCATCTTGGAACGCTGAAAGGCGTCTGATGATGCAACACAAATATGATACAAACCTTAACATACAAATCCTAGACCATGCCATTCTGAAACGTTATTATTGTAAACGAGTGGGTAGTACATACATTGCCCGTACATTGCCGGTTTTTTAGAGCATTGTTGTGATTTCCCGTTTGTGACGTTGCTGCGTATCGCCTTTACTGTTGAAGGTTCTTAGGAACAGTTATCAAAATTAAGCACCACCGTTAGCAGTCGCCCAAGCTTTCCCATTAGCATGAAAACACTGTGACGTCACTTTATCTGCCAAATTATTGAAGGTTCTTGCAAATTTAAGACCACCGTTAGCAGTCTCCCACCGCTCAATCACCCAAGTCTACGTACTTCAATAGAATTCAATAGAGTTCTAGAATTCTAGAATTCAATAGCTTTAAAGATATTTCCACTACTGTACAGACTTCAATAGTATACAGGCAGGCAGTTAGACATATGAACCTGCATTTTGTGATAAAAGCATGAAACTTGGTACACTGGTAACTTGTACCAAGTTAAGTAAATTGAATCGAGGAGACATCGCTATTTCGGTCTTAGGAAAGCCCTAACCCCCCACCCCCAAAATCCGCCAAAAAAAAATCCGCTAAAATCCGTGTTTTTTGTGGTGAAAGCTTGAAATTTGTTACACTAGTATATTACCAAGTCGTAGTACACTGGTATATTTTACCAAGTCAAGTGAATTAAGTCAAGGAGACATCACAATTTTGTCCTGGGGATAGCCATCCTTCCCCCTCCGTCCACCCCCACCCCACATACACAATGCCAAAATCCATATTTTATTGTAATAAAACCGTGCAATTTGGTGCACTGGTAGATTTTACCATGTTCAGCAAATTAAGTCGAGGAGAAAATGTTTCTCGGGCTATGTTGTGCTTTAAAACTAAAAAAAACTAACTCCTTAACCGTCATCATTCTTAAAAGCATAATGTGAAGCAAAAATGTTCAGCACACAATTCTGGAAATGAAAGGTGATATACATCTTTTAGGCAAAGCAACCATTGAACCACAAAATCTTATTCTAAATTTACCCCCCCCCTTAATTACAGAAGTGAGCCATTATTCAATTAGTTGTTATAGTAACCTTCGGTTTCAAAGTACTCTTGCGAGCTTTGTATTAGCCCGAAACAGACATGCTTAAGATTTTCAGAATGGCGGGGATCTATTCTTTCCATCAAGCATAACCGAAATTATTTAACTTAGATAGGGACCGTCCTATATCCATTTAAAGGTGAAGAGGTAATGGCATAGCGAAGAAAGCAGATGGTGATTTTCGAATTCAAGTGGTCTTGCGATCCTTCAAATAATAGCCCGAAATGGATAGGCTTAAGATATTTTTGAAATGTGGGAGTTTATTCTTTCTTCGAATTCTAACTGAAATTGTTTAGCTTAGATACAAATATGAGCATTACAGTTGCACTTTGAAATTGAAACTATAACCTTTAAACGGAATTAGAACGGTCCCTATCTAAGTGAAACGATTTCGGTTAAGCTTGATGGCAAGAATAGATCTTAACTATAGGACATTCCCCCTTATACGGTCGGTTTCATAGAGCATTGTTGTCATTTTCCCTTTGCAGGAAAATACTGTGATTTCCCGTTAGCAGTCACCCATGCTTTCATTAGATTTAGTTAGATTCAGGGTTAAGTATACGCCATCGTCCGGTTTCCGAGTGCAGGGATCTAACAATGTCGGGGCAGCGCCCGAGCCATTGTTGGATTCCAGCATGAGGAAAGCGGGCGATATCCTTCTTCTCACCCGTTTTGAAGTTATCAGTCCGACGTACATTGTTGAATGCAAGTGAGCGCGAGTGGAATACATTGTTGCGTTTGTCCAGAAGAAAGTTTGTGTAGGATATTCGTTAAGACGCAATGCTACACGTAACGAAAAGAGCAACGTTTAATTTTGAAAACGGTTGCGATGTTGCAATTAACATGAATTCTTGAACGATTTTTTTGACGTTTGAAGTGTTGTTGTTTTCAAAATTTGTCTCATTTAATGAATATGTGAGGTTGCTTTATTCTTTCTTGTCATTTAATCGAAACCATCGTTTGTAAAAGCAGCGGTTGCAATGTTGTGAGTAACGTGAATTGTTGAACATTGTGTTTTTTTATCTGTTGTTTTTTTTTTTATTTGTTTTCAGTAAATATATTACATTTGTTTGTTTTCTTCCGCTTTTTATTTAACACAAACGGTGCTGGGATCCAGGATCTAGGATCCCAGCACTCCTCGTCTTCTTTCATTGTTGCGATCCCGTCGTGCTGTATTGTTATAAGAGGACTGAGAGCTTTAAAACGGGTAGTGTTTCTGTCAAGACAAGAAATAATAGAGTCTTGTCTTGTCTCGTCTCGAAAAAGCAAGACAAGACAAGATCAAGAAGTCATAGGCAGTTACGAGATCAAGAACAAGAATGATCGTGTCAAGATCGAGACAAGATCAAGAATTAAGGTCGAGACTCGACTTTTCTCGATATATTTATACAACATATTGTGACGTCACAAACCGTCATCCAATCGAATTAGATAGTCGATGTGAAGGCGATTCATGTTGGGATAAAATTAGACACGATCGTCAACAATGGCGTCGCTCGACTGTAGGATACGACAGCAGTCAGTGAGCCATGTAGTCAGCAGTTTTTTCGATATTTCGAATATGTTATTGTGAGAACTGTGCTCTGTAGTGATGACTAGAGTGATCCAGTTTTCGATTTCAACATCATCGGAAGTCCAGCAGTGGTTTATATGATGTAAGGTAGGGAATTGTTTCGCGTTACTTTGCATGCATGACAACAAGTTCCTGCCTGATCGGCCGCGTTACTGCCGTGAGAAGCGCATCGCCGCTTATGCTGCGAAGTATAGCCCTAATAAATACGAGCTATCGGTCGTCAAAACCAAATCAACAGGAAGTTGTTTTGATAATTTTTTTTTAGTTTACTGTGTGACTTGTAAGTGTGTTATATTTCTACCTGATCGACTTGCAGTAAGGATAGAGACGATCATTTTATATATTTAAATTGTTAATTTCTTAAACAAGCTGAAAGTCAAAACAGGTTTCTTGTGTGGTGTTTCATTACGCGTGCACAGACCATGTCAACAAATATAAATTTAGGCCTACAAAATGTGTTTGCGTTGCATAAACCGTACGAAACCTTTCTACAGAAGATCAACTGTACGTTATCCATTCTTATGTTGACGTATTTGAATGCGTTCAGCTCCCGCATCCCCAGAAAATTAAGTAGCAAAAAACTGTTTTAAACCTAAACAAAAGCAAAAAAAAATTATAGTTGAACGCACAAGTTGAAATAAAAAAAAAAACTTGACTTTGAAGGTGGTTTACTTTCAGTCCACCAAGTGACTTGTGGAAAGTTCAATGTAGAAAATTTAATTATTAAAAAAATGCCTCATATAAAATTTGAAATTTGTTTTGTCCAAAAATTACTGACCTGACAGAAAAATGCTTTATTTGCGTAATGAATGTTTATGCTTGTTTTGCACCCTTCGATATAAAATGTTATTCAACAAGAAAAAAAAGCTGCACTGACGCATCTAAAATAGCGAAATCCTGTGATTTAGTATTTATTTGTACAACAAATATTAGTTTAATTTGTACTAATTTTATCATAGTAATACATAATACATTTTTTTATTGAGTAGGAATAATTAGTACTACTCAATTCCTTTACCGTTATAATATAAACATTGCTATAAGTAAGAATGCCCACTGTTTGTTTATAGTACAAATAATTGTATAATATATTCAATGAAAACGCATTTACTGAATACGAAATTAATTCGTGTACTCATGATAGCTAAAGAGGCGAAGACAGGAAAGCAAAAGGCGTAAGGCTGTTAGCGCCTGGTAGTCAATAGGTTAAACAAATAAACAGGGTCGTCCGAAAGTACAGTGTGGGTATGGTGAAGGATAGCATTTAAACAGATCGACATTAATGATGATACATCAGGTGGCAGTGGGAGGAATGGGGACAGGGGTGGAAGAGGTAGACTCAGTTTTACTAAGGCACGTAGGACCTACTTGACCGCTAAATACGTTCACTTAAAGATACGGTAGTGCAATGAATCGATTATTAACTGCAAATTTAGAGAACTGAATGAATTTTACTGCATAAAAAAAGACGAGAAATATCAAGACTTTCAAGACAATACAAGACAAGATCGAGAAATGGGTCACCAAGATCGAGACAAGATCAAGATTGCAAGTCTAGGAGTCGAGACAAGACCACGAATAGTTATTTCTCGTCTTGTCTTGTCTCGACAGAATCACTAAAAACGGGTGAGAAGAGATGTAAAGGTTTAGATCCTGTTTGCATGAAAATATTGTGATTGGAAAAAAAACATGACGTCATCAGTACTGTGCCTCTTTGTTGAAAACACAGTTCGAATCATTATTTATACAGACAATTCCGTTTGACAGACATATAAACAAATAAAAGCATTAAGATTATCGAGATTCCCACTGCGGACTTCAATAGAATAAGGAGAGGGAATCTCGGTAATCTTGCGGCACACACACACACAAACACACAAACTAATAGTTATATATACTAGGGAAGCCCCAGTATATTGCCGGTTTTATAGAGCATTATTGTGATTTCCCATTTGCATTAAAATAATGTGATTTTCCATTAGCAGTCGTCCAAGCTTTCATTAGATTTAGTCAGTGTCAGAGGTGAAACTGACGTCGTATTTTAACGATGCGTGTGCAAGGAGGAATAAAAAAAAAGAAATATAAAACATCTTTGTATTAGACACTGATTAAATACAAACTGGGTGAAACCATTACAAAGACTTTTAGCTATTAAAAAGTATACGAATGAGTATTGGTCCTAACGGAATTCGAATAGCTTTAGGGCCTAAATAGGGTTAGCAATGAAGCTGGCCATATTAACAGCCAGACCGGGCAGTTAACACCCCAATCGGTGGGTATTGGACGAAAGACACCAAAATCCTTCGGGTTAGGCCTCAGGTAGCTTGCAACAATGTCTTGAGTCCATGCCTTGCACGACGTGCGGTCGATGTTGTGCATTGTCATGCTGAGATTGTCGTCTTCAGGTAATAATAGTCCTTTACGGCCATCAATAGACAGCAATCATCTACTCAATCAACGCTGGAACTGGTAGTCCATCCATAGATGACGTCACTGACAGTTAGATCAAGGGTTAAGAGACAAAGAAGCCTAGGTCCCGTTTGCGTGAAAATATTGTGATGTCATCAGTACTGGGCCTCTTTGTTGAAAACACAGTTCGAATTATTACTTATACAGACAATTCCGTATGACAGACACAAACTGCGGACACACACACAAACAAACAAGCAAATATTATGATCTTAGTTATATAGATTCCCACTGCGGACTTCAATAGAATAAGGATTATCGAGATTCCCACTACGGACACACAAACAACCAAACACTAAAAAAAACTATCATCTTAGATTTGAGTGTTGTTCTGCAGTAAAATTGTGTATTTAATGCGTACCACTAAAACTTTGAATAACGACTTTAAAATACTGGAAGTTTTTTTTTTTTAACGACCAGTTGTTAAGACGCATAAATAGTTATCATTATCGATTACGCTTCAGTTGGAAGTTTGATTTCATAGTGCTGTGCTTTTGTGGAATCCTTCGCAATAAACCCTACGTTGCGGAACTCGAACGACTAAAGTTAGGCTATAAGCAATTTAGCAATTGCGAAGAAAGGCGTGCTAAATTTGGAATTACTACTCTTTACTAATTTCGACTGACGGCTGTTAAATGTTCTGTACAACCTTTTACATGGTATTACAGCCACGTATTATTAAGAGAAGGCTCAAAGTCTGTCTTTATCCAACCTGTTTTCACCAGAAACAACAGAATCTCCGGTGTTCCAAGAGATTGTACTGATTGTATAAAGCGCACATTTCCATGTTGTATGTTACTTCTTATCATCGTTTTGTATAATCAAGATAAATTAAACCCATTTTGTACATTTTCTAGCTAGGAAACAGGCTTTGGGGTTATCACATTTGTAAAGTTGGGGTTTGTTTAACATTTTTGTAATGGTGGCGCAGTCGCAACCAGGAATACTGCACCGTGACTGAGGCTGGCGCTAATGACCTATCTGTCGACGCGCCATAAAGCCTCAATTCCCCCCCCCCCCCCACTTATTATTGTGAAGTGGATTGTTGGCGGAATCGAATTTTCAAGATGATCCCACACGAGCCAAGTTAGAGACTCCACACTCGGTTCAGCCAGTTGTTTGAAGCGTCGTTGCTCTAAATTTTAAACCTAAAAGTACTTTGCGTTGCTCTTCATATTCTCTGTAATACCGTAGTTTTTGTTTATTTATGTGTATCCGCAGTGGGAATCTCGACAATCTTTATTATATTGAATTCCGCAGTGGGAAACTCGACAATCCTTATTCTATCGAAGTCCACAGTGGGAATCTCGACAATCTTAATTCTTTTGTTTGCTTGTATCCGATGTAGCAATTTTTAATCCAATCGGACCTTTCGTTTGGGCTCCACCCTGGCTACAAAAGTGAAACCAACCAGCCAACCACCATTTTGCAATTTGGCGACCGTTGTAGTTCGTCGTAGGCCGCTTCGCTCGCGCCGCTCCTCCAATAGTTGGAAGCATGAATACAAACAAAAATTTCAACCAAAATCTGCCAATTGTCACTGTTACAGTAACACGTTACGAAGAAGTTAGCTATAAAACATCGTTTGGTTAGATAGTCTAGCGGCCAAGGGCAACAATCGTGCACTTCCGGAAAAAGGCATGAAATTTTGAGAACTTATTTTATAGATCAAGAACAACATTTTTGGATATGGTGCCCACTGAAGGGACTTCCGGTTTAGCGTCATGACGTCATCAAAGATGGCCGCCCCATGATTTAACCAAAAAAATGTGTATCTCTGTAACCAATTAACCGATTTTAATATTGTATAGCTCGTTGGAAAGATAAAATTATAACTAACCAAAAAATGTCCTGTGACACAATAACATAACTCGCACAGGTTAAGCGGTACAGCCTCTGGAACGCGATATACGTGAAACGTTGAAAAAAAACCACGAAATATGACTATTTGAACCTTAAGCTGTAGATTTTCGTTTGCTTGAACATTATCTGTTATTTTATTTTAAACATCACGTTGACATCGATATGTATGATGCCTAACTGGAAAACTGTGTATCCTCTTTTAAAATAAAACAACAATGGAATGAACAAGAATTTTAAAACTCAACTGTTTGTTGATGAGAATGTCATACCAGGTTGTCGCTGCTAGTCAAAACCCATACCAGAACCTGAAGACTAGCCCGAAATGCCCATGTTTAGGAATATCTGAAAGGCGGACATCTATTCTTGCCATCAATCCTAACCGAAATTGTTTAAATTAGACAGGGGGGGGGGGGGGAATTGAGGCTTAATGGCGCGTCGACAACTTGGTCATTAGCGCCAACCTCAGTCACAGTGCAGTGGTCCGGGTTGCCACTGCACCACACATTACAGAGATGTTATTCAATTAGACAGGGACTGTCCTACTCCCATGAAGAGGTAATGGCGCAGACGCGAAATCGCATGGTAATTTTTTAATTGAAATGCTCTTGTGAGCCCTGTAACAGCCCGAAATAGACATGCTTAGGATTTTCTGAAAGGTGGGATCTATTATTTCCATCAATGCTAACCGAAATTACTTAAATTAGACAGGGACTGTCCTACACCCATTTAAAGGTGAAGAGGTAATGGCGCAGCAGCGCAATCGTACAGTGATTTTCAAATTTGAAATGCTCTTGCGAGCCCCGTAATAGCCCGAAATAGACATGCTTCGGATTTTCTGAAAGGTGGGGATACATTCTTTGCATTAATCCTAACCGAAGTTTCTTGGCTGAAATGCAAATACAAATATGAGCATTACAATGGCACTTTGAAATTGAAATAAGCCACTACACCAATTACAGCTTACTCTTTAAACGAGCGTAGAACGGTTCTATCTAAGCTAAACAATTTCGGTTAAGATTGGTGGAAAGAATAGATCCCATTTTTCTGAATATCCTAAACATGTCCATTTTGGGCTATTAGAGGGCTCGTAAGAGCGTTTTGAACACGAAAATCAGTACAACAACCAATTGGAAAAAAAGGAGAATTCGTGAAAATTAAGGGTGATACACTTTAATACGATTTTGGGGTTCAAGGGTTGATTTTCTGTTAAAGATGTATATCACCTTTCCCGTCAAGAATTGTGTGCTGAACGTTTTTGCTTCACATTATGCTTTTGATTAGAGGTTAAATACTTACAGCCAAAAAAAAAAATAGATTTTTTTTTTGGGGGGGGGGGTTAAATCACCTCCTCCTCCCTGGAGGGGGGGTCTACCTGTTACCATAACTATTTTTTCCAGCTACCCTTCATGTGCAAATTTCATGATTTCACATACAGTGTAAAATTAACCCCCTAGCCAGTATACTATATTGAATGATGTGCAGTCATCTTGACTGCAAGATTCATTCAAGATTCATCTTGTAATAATTCGGCAACGGTACCATCTGTTTAGCATTGTTAGGAATTGTTGGAAAAGGAAAGAAATTTGGAACAATTTGTACGATAGGGCTTAATGTTTTTTATTAGCTAGTTTAGCTGTTATTTTAATTCAAATGTGATAATACCTATTGAAAATCACTTAAAATTTACATTTTTTGAGCTGTACCTAACCTGTCGAAGCTCTGTTAATGTGTCATAGGATCTTATTTGTGGCTTACAAAATTATCTTTTCAACAAGCCATAGAAAATCGAAATTGGTCTGCTGGTTACCGAGATACAGCTGTTGATATCAAACTCTATAGTGAATCTGTCATCTTTGATGACGTAATGAGGGCAAACCGGAAGTCATACATATGGGCACCATATTCAAAAATGTTCCATATGCCACAGTAAAGATATTCTGAAACTGTAATGCTTTTTTCCAAAAGTGCACGATTCGCCTAAAATTTGGCTCTTATCCGCTTAGCAAAGATGCGTCACGGTGCAATCGTGGCAACCATTCACAATAACATAAAGAATCCCTCGTAAAGAAATAATTTTTCCAGTTACTTATGAATTCCCATTATTGATTGTTTATTCATTAGGCAGAACAAATCTGGACCTCCCCCCCCCCCCCAACCAAAACGCCTCGAGTGGAAAAAAATAGACCTCAGTTGAGAAAAAAAAGCAGAAACGGAAATAGCAGAAAAAAACAGTCTGAAACAGATTGAAAACAATTTCTGGCATGTTATGTGCGTGGCTTTTTTTAATCTGTAAGTCAATAATTAAATAAGTAAATGAATAAATATTTTATCGTAATATTAATTTTCTTCTTTAGCTACTTTTTTTTAATAGTATGTGGTGCAAGGAAGAGCACGGTAAATCTATTCTCTATTAAGGCAAGTAATAATAATAAATAAAAAATAATAATTTATTTGCACAGCACGAAAAAAGGAACGGGAGGGGCAAGCCATTAACACCCATCCTAAATTACAAAATTACAATCAAGACGGAAAAAAAGAAACAAACTGTAGATAATAACATGCGTAAGACACGACAAAAACTAGCAATTAGGCATGGCGTCCCCAACAAAAATGAACCAAAACAAAAAAACTCTTTGCAACCGAAACGATGGCCAACACTTCCTCAGTCATTAAAGGTTTTGCGCTAAAATTTGTCAAAATTGACACCGTTTATGCGGCTCTTAAATACTGAAAGCGATCCCGATACAACTACAGGAACTGGTAGTTCATTCCAGCAATTTACAACTCGATTACTAAAAAAGAACTTCCTGGTGTTCGTCTTAAAAATAGGTACCACAAGTCGCCAAGAATGTCCCCTAGTCCGATTTCCGGGACGAAGCTTAAAGAAGGGTTTGGAGTCCACATTTAATTAACCATGCAGAAGTAGATAAGTTAGTCATAAGTCTGACTTGAGCCTACGTAGTTCGAGTGTTTCAAGTCCCAACCTATTCAAGCGCTTATTATATGACAGGTCTTTAAAACCAATCAATGATTTTTTTTAAAGCTACGTTGTACGGACTCGATTAGGTCGATGTTCTTAAGCAAGTGCGGGGATCATACCGGGCTCGCATATTGCATTATAATTAAATCAGCCTTTTGGCGTCACCAGAGCGGTAGGTTTTTTTTTTTTTTATTATTGCCGCTCTTTGTCTAGCCGCCAGTACGATTTTGCTGCAATGGGTAACAAACATCAGATGATTTGTAAACCAAATCCCCAGGTCTCTACGCAGTGGCGTAGCTACTGGGTTGCAAGGGTGGCAGAATGCCGCCGGCCCCCAGCTTCAGGGGGCCCCCGAAAGGAAAAAAAATATTTAGATTTAAAAAAAAGGCTCTTGTCTACACTAGTTTTATTGAATTTAATAGAAACTGTACTTAAAAAAATTAACTTCGAGCCTCCCCATCCGTTCGTCCTCCTATCATTAAAAAAAATATGGTGGCCCATAAAAAAACGAACGAGCTGCAAAATTTCTCCAAGTTCAAACGTTTTTCCGAGTGAAAATAGTGACCACCTACCTGGAGTACGAAAAAGTAGTCCCCATTTTCACTCTAACAAAAATAAAACAAAAATTAGAAAAAATTATGAACTATGAAAACAATGACAAGGGCCATCCTGTATATTAAGAAGGGGGGGGGGGGGGGGGCAAGGGCCAATTTTCCACCGGCCCCACATAACGTAGCTACGCCACTGCCCTCACGATGGGTGTTTGGGGTAGTCTCTTACAGCCCGACAAAAAGTAGTCCATCGAAAAATTATTTCTTCCCAAATGAAAAACCTCACATTTGTGTTCAGCCAAGGGGAGATTCAACTTACGGGACCACACATGCAGGTTATGCAGTCCAGTTTGCAATGAAGTATGAGTGTCATCATCCACGACAATGCCAAATTGTTTCACATCAATGAGCAAACTTTTTCAAAATAATATTTTTATTTGAAGATTTAAGATCATTACCGAATATGATAAATAATAAAGGTCCTAAAACCGATCCTTGAGGGACTCCACTGGCAACAGGAATGGCAACTGATTTCTCCTCCTCAAGCTCAACCCAATGTGTTCTGCCAGTCAAAACCTCAATGAGCCAAGGAAGTAAGTCACTTCTAAAGCCGATCCCTGTCAACTTCAGCAACAGTCCTCTATGGTTAACGGAATCGAATGCCTTAGAATAATCCAAATAAATCACATCAACCGGGATGTCATGGTCCATTGCCGAAGTCCAAAAATCAAGTGAACATAAGAGCTGTGTCCAAGTTGATCAATCCTTTACGAACCCGAATTGGTCATCATGAAATAGTTTCTTTTCATTAATATATTCCAGCATTACATTTTTTATAATTGTTTCAAAAACTTTACAGCAGACACAAGTAAGAACGATTGGTCGGTAATTAGAAGGATTTGATGGTTCACCCTTTTTGTAAATTGGGGATATTTTTCCCGATTTCCATAGTTTAGATAGTTTGGTCGTTTTAAAGAAACGTTCCCCAATCCATGAAAGAGGTGTACAGATATCAAATTTAATTTCTTTAAGTAAAAACGCCGAAAGACCATCTGGACCAACCACATTACTTGGTTTCATTTTATTAAGACAGGTTAGGACTTTTTTGCGG
>JAHWFP010188197.1:11877-35168 GCA_023313725.1 Lithobius niger
AAAAATTATATATTTTCTAAATAAATGAATCCTCAATAAAATACAATTTCAAAAAAGGAACATTAGATGCATTTGAAAATATAAATAACAATATTACTAGAGCTCTTAATGAGGGAAAATTTGCAGGTGCAGTTTTGGTCGACCTTACAAAAGCCTTTGATACACTTAGTAAAGAAATTATATCGGAAAAAATTTTTAAACACGGCCTTAGAGGAAAAATCTATAATTTTATAAATAGTTATTTAACAGACAGACTCTGCGCTGTGAAAATTGACAATAAACTCAGTGTTTGGGAATCTTGTACACATGGGGTCCCACAGGGTTCAGTCCTTGGCCCTCTTCTTTTCATAATTTATTTATATGATATTGCAGATTTAAATTGGAAAACTAATTTGACTTTATATCCTGATGACATTTTTCTTCGTTCCATCAATTACGATTCTTAGAAAAAAATGAGCTTATCTTAAATGAAGAGAAAACTGTTTTTTCTTTACCAATTAATACATTGCGTAAAAGGGGTGAACTAGGAAACATTACCTTGTATAACCAAATTTGTTTAAATCAAAAAAAATGTTCCTGCCGACCAATTAAAAAGGTAACTAAAACTAAATATTTTGGTTTTGACATCGATCAAAATTGGAAATTTCAGGATCATATTTCAGGTATTATTAAAAAAAATTATGAGAGTTATACCGACCTTCTACAAACTTAAGAACACACTAAATGTAAATAATAAAAAAGCTGTTTTCAATGCTCTTATTATGTCAAATGTTAATTATGGAATAACAGTCTACGGGACAACAACAAAAGGATACCTAATACAACTGCAAATGGTCATTAATAAAAGCACTTAAAGCACTCTTAAAAAACACACAGTAGTACCTAAATTTACAAAAAAATATCAGATTTGTAACCTACAACAAACACTTGTCTGGAACGTCTTAAAAAGAAATTATAATAGTTATGAGTTCAAAATCAAAACAAAAAGAACTATTAGAGGCAATAATAGCTAGTTAATCGAATCTAGATGTAATAATTCTTATGGACGTAGAGGTATGAATTTTCAGATTCCATTTTGGTTCAATAAACTCCCAAACTCTTTACGAAAGAAAAATTTTTTTTCAAAAAATTACAGAACAAAATTCGAAAGTGGATTTTATATGATTTTACTGCTGAAAATGACTTAAAAAATTGTGAACTTCAAACTACTTGAAACTTGTTTTTTTATTTTATATTTTTAATTTGTAATATTTTTGTTAACTGAGTAACTAAGAGGAAATAATATGTATTTTTATAACTTATTAAGTGTATGTTATTGTCAACTGCTTGCACACACAAGCTCTGTAGAGCTTCGTGCCTGTACGTCACATCCATGTACATAAACGCAATAAATATTATTGTTAATATTATATATTATTTTCATTATTATTATATAAATATCTATGAATTAAATAAAGGAGTAATATTCTTTAATATTTTTCATATTTCATTTCAAGTAAGAAGGGTTTTTTGTTTAAAGTTTCTGTAAGAAGTGTATATGTAAAAATATATTTATTATTATTTAAATTAATGTATACTTATTGTTGCTCACACAAGTTTGCAACAAACATCGAGCCATGTAAACAATAAACCTTATTATTATTATTATTATTATCCTTGCTTGCTTGCACATACAAGCTTATTAGAGCTTCGTGCCTGTACTTAACATTCTGTACATTAAAGCAATAAATTATTATTATTATTATTATTATTTTCGTTATCATTATTATTATTATTAAGACTGGAGGGAAATTGTTCGAATTAATTATCTCAGAAAATGGAGACCACAATATGCTAGTGTTGAAATCAATGGCAGGAGTTGGTAAATAAGATACATTTTGTAACCAGACTGATGCTGGTTGCTAACAACCAATAGGCTAACAATAGTACCAGATTTTGGTTTGTAATGCACAAAATGCACCTCTATATTTGTCGGTATAATCGGATTAGTGAAATGAGAGAAATACAGTGTGGAAATTTTGTTGAACAATGGTTACGTTAGAATTAATTGATGGCTGAGTTCGCCAGAGATGTGCACACACACGAACTAGTGTGCCCGGAGCATCAGCAACCACCCGGGACCTATGACTTACAAGGCCGAGAACCCTGTCTTCTCAGTTTGGATGTCAAAAGGATTCCCACGGACAGTTCGGTTTAGAGAAAGAAACATTTTTGTTTTCATTTAGAAAACAAAATGTTTCTTTTCCTAGTGTTTGTGTACGATGACTAGTAATTTTATGTATTTAAGGCGGTAAATGGTTACCATGTCAAAGAAAAAATATTGCTTTGAGATAAATAAGGTGCATGTATGAGGATTACATGGTATTGGCTTATGTCTGATACGAGCATGCTTTTGCAGATTGCTACTCTGCATTTACTGACATTCTTTCTCTATACAAAGAAAAGTTTCTTTTGGAACAAATAAAGCAATTAGCTTTCCATGTACAGTCGGTGCAACTTCTAACATCCCTTTTTAAGGTTACAGCATGAAATTGGGAATAACATCGTTAAAATGGGTTGAACTTGCAGCGAAGCAATGCAACAATAAAATCGCTTTACTCCGGCTGCAACAATGTCATATGACACAAGCAATCGGGCCTAGTTAGTTTTGGACGAAGGAATTTGAAAGCTTATGTCCACCTTTCATTGCTGTAAAATTTACAATTTCAAGATAATAATGCCAAGATTATCACAAGCAGAACGAGGGCGAGATGTTGGTCTACTCGAAGGAAGAAACAGTATTGCGAAAGTTGCAAACATTATGAATTCTTCAGCAAAGACAATCCGTTGATGTAAAGTAGCTTGGGAAAAGAATAGCCGCCTCCAAGATTTATTTCTACAGCTCCACGGACGCGCAACCACTGTCACCCAACATTTAGAGGTAGTTGCTTTTTGTGTCCTGGATCCGACTAGCTGCAGTAACAGTGTTAAAGAGTCACTAGGTCAGGATGCGAGTTCTTAAAAGCACTATCAGATCTCGTTTACACGATTCTGGTTTGTGGTGCCGAACAGCCATGCGAAAAGACAGGCTAACAGCTTGCAGCATCACACAAAGACTAGAGTTTGCCTAAAATTATGCCGAATGGAGTGATTTAAAGACGAACCGTGCATCAAAACGCCCTCATGAAAGGTTGAAAGCTAGGCGGCCTATAGGAAGAAGATTTGAACCCTGTTACACACAAGAAACTCGTAAAAGTGGCAGTTTCCGTATCAATTTGGGCAAGTTACAGTGTCAACGTTTTGGGCATGCTTCATTGTATAGAAGGGCATCCAACCGAGTTTAGTACCAGGACATTTTAAAACATGTCCCTTTGCCTGACCCCCTTGGAAATCACTACTCACATGTTTTTTTTTCTGGATGCAGCAACACAGAAGTCCAATTCATGAAGGAAGAGTTGTAAAACGTTGGGTTCAGCTCACCCTGAAATCCGTTTGTTGCCATGGCCAACAAAGGCACCAGGTTTCAACCCGATTGAGCACGTTCGTGTAAAACTAAAGAAAAATGTTGCTAAGAAACTCGTATATGGTCTGTCCTCCTGTCCGGTGTTTTTCAATTTTTGCAGGAGGTACAGATGTATGACAAGATTTAGATTAGGGGTTTAAATAACATCTCTGTAATGTGTGGTGCAGTGGCAACCCGGACCACTGCACTGTGACTGAGGTTGGCGCTAATGACCAAGTTGTCGACGCGCCATTAAGCCTCAATCCTCCCCCTCATATATGGTACTGATGTTGATGACTAGTGGGATCATGTTGAAGAAAAATGGGAGATCTAAACTCTACAGCAAGATGTAGATTTTCTTCATTGTTTACTGACTCTAACTCGACGAATGCACGCTATGATTGAAGAAAACGGTGGCTGTATGCGTTACTGATGTTGGTGTGTTGCTGTGTCAATTCTCCGCTTTAGTTAAAACGTTGGGAGCATTCAAGCATGACGTTATCCCGAAACATTCCTGCCCCCCACTTCCCGCAGAATTAAGACACCAAAGTTGGTGAAAGTAAGGAACGCACAAGATAGGAGGTTTTTTCGTGTATATTCACAGCCAAAGTCTGTAGAGGTCTTTTTAAAAATGCTTTCGTCATCAACCAACCAACCCTTCAACCTCGTCAGCAATCGTCATCGAAAGGCAAACATCCTTCCCCTTCTTGATGACGTAATACACGAATGCTCCATTTTCGAACATTGATAAAAGGTGATTCATTATACCCAAAAAAATTTGAATATTGCATAAATAAAAACTAATTTTGTTTCGTATTATCTATACAACTAATTAAAATAGAAATTTCTTTTAAAATACCGTTCAGTCAAGTGATCAAGTAAAGTAGATTTGTACAACTAATTTCGTGAAAGAGACGACTTGGAAAAAAGACAGTTGTTACATTTTGCTGTGTGAAATAACACTACAGATAAAACCACAAAAGGGCGGTTTTGTTCATCATTGGACAAAAGAGAACTGGGGTGGATGCGATTTTTTAAAAAGTCGAAAAAAATTAAAATTAATTTTTTTCATTGTGAACAAAGATTTCCACTTTCTGTTATGGTCCCTAAACTTTTAAGCTTTTTTGTGAAGAGACATCAGCTTGTAGAGGGGGAAAAAAAGATCTCACCATTGGTTTACAAGTGGGGAAAGGGTGGGCGGGAGTGTTTAAAGGAGTTCAAGAAATTTGAATTTTCGTTTTATATCGTGAGTAAAGATTTTTTCAGTTCTTTAGTAGTAGGCTTTCTGTGTAATGGGAGATGTCAGATAAAAACAACAATTGCGCTAATTGTTTGTGAATTTACGAGAGTTAAATAAAGCCTATCACTGTAATAAACAAGTGTAAAATTCCTTTATTTGTTCTTTAAGTAGGCAAATGGTTCGTGATCTAATGCGAATCTTTTAACTTTCCTTATTGACCTTAAATACCAATCACTACTATTATTCAGCCAATGTTGCTATCAAGAATTTTTTTTATCTATTATGTGCCACCTTAGAGCATTAACCTCATTTCGTTAACGGGAGGAGCATATTTCTATGGAAAGCAACACTCGGCAAACGTCATATCACGAGGGCAGAAGTTTGAAGGCAAATAGGAATACATTTTTTGTGTGTACAAAAAGTTGTTGTGTGTCCCAATGAGCCACCGTACTTTGCGATCATGCCTCTTAAAAATGGCCGACAAAAAATACTAAGAAGAGCTAATTTCGTGAAGGTAAATTGTGTTAGCTAACATTTGTCTGTTTGCAAAAATACCACGAATTTTTGTGGCAGTTTCGACAGTGTAATGTACATTTATTACCATCTGTGAACTCCAATGTGGGCTCCTTTAAGCTACGATCACCAGCGGTATGTTTTCTGTTTTTCTGTGGTCCTGGGTCAAGCGGTGAGCACTATCTGTGCTAGTAACCGTTCTGTGACTACACGTTGCGACAGTAACCATGTCAGCGATTTCCGTTGGAATTGTTAGATAAAAGTCGTTGTAATAACTCCAGGACTAGTGTTGCCATCGTGACGAGAGTAAAGAAAACCTTGTCTCGTCTCGACTTTTAATTTAAAATCATCGTGATTTCTCGTCTCATCTCGGCTTCAACTAGAAAAAATCTCATCTCGTCTAAACTTGTTCTTGGTCCACTTTTTCGACTCAAAACTTTTGCCCCTTGTAATATTTCTATGAAATACTGGGAATACTCACAAGTAATTGTAAGTTTTAACTCAAGGAGAAGCTAGGTGAACTAACCACAACCACAAGACGATGGCAGTATATTGAGGAGACTCGGTCAGCAAAATTCTAGAGGAATTGCTTCAGTTTTGTATTGGCGATAACACTAATTAATAGCTTTTTATTGAGCCATTTGCTGGTGAAAATTAAAAAAACTACAAGTATTACAATAAAAATAATTTTTTAATTACTCACTTTTTTACCCTATAAATTGATTTTGAACTTTAACTTTGCAACCGTCATGGTCATAACACATAATAAAATACTCGTCACAAAGAAATAATGCAGAAGTAGATAAATACTGTTGACATTAAAATGGGCCAGTATCTGCTGGAAGTACTCTTTTTGTTGGTGCCTATCTAATACCAGTTGATTTCAATGTGACTGTAATTTTGTTAACAGCAAACTGAGAAACCAAGCACGTTTCTGAATAACGGTAAAATACCAGTTGAAAAGGAAGACCGCTTCTCAACTGCAGATGCAAAACAATGAAGTGATCTTCACTAATATAACTTTAAGCTTAAAAACTGAAATATTCCCTTTATACAATATTTTAAGAAACTGGCCATCAACCAAATAAATCTCTATTAAACAAAAGTTCATTTTTATGCCCCTTATAATGAATACTGAACTTGGAAACTATAAATTTGTTTAAAAAATGACCTGTACACTAGCATCAGCCTGCAACATTATGTTAAATTATTCAAAAACATTTGCAAATTTTTCCTGACTTCACTGAAGTGAGCTCACTGTTGCCTATTCAATCGTGAGCTTTAAGCTGTGCAATACTTATTTCACGGTGTCAGAGAAGCAAAGTTAATTGGTGTATTTTACTTGCAGGAATAGGCTTAGGTTACTTAAGTTTTTGTCTACTACTGTATTCTTCCCCCACCATTCCTCCCAAGGAAAGTTGTTTATTGTGTGCGCGGTGTCTCCTGAGTCCTGCAAGTATTTTGTAAGCGGCTACGTCTTCCTGGATGGGGTGGCTTTAATCTATGGCCGCCATTGTTTTTGTAACAATCTTGGATATCAACAAGGCACTCTGCTACTGAAAACGTACAATCGATTATCTGTGTTCGTTCTGTGGAGAACTCAAGATAGGCCGCGGACACTATAAGCTATTGAAACAATGGAGATGAAGATGCGATGCTATTTGTTGGGGTAAAAAACGTGCGTAATTTTACAAAAATAAAAATTTTTATTGTAATACTTGCAGTTTTTTTTTATTTAATTTTCAGCTGCATACCTAAAAATGGCTTAATAAAAAGCTATTAATTAGTGTTATTGCTGATACGAAACTGAAGCAATTCCTCTAGAATTTTGCTGACCGAGTCGGCTCAACATACTGCCATCATCTTGTGGTTGTAGTTCTTCCACCAAGCTAGACCTTGAGTTAAAACTTACAATTACCTGCGGGTGTTCCCCGAATTTAATAGCAATATTACAAGTCGCAAAAGTCTTGAGTTTTTGAATAATTTGATGTCACGAATTTTAAACACCAACTATACCAGTTCCTCCTTTATGAAATGAGCAAGTATAACAAAGATCGCCACCTGCAATCGATTGGTGGTCTTCATAAAGTAGGAATTGTACAAATTGAATTACCATAAACTAATTTAAAATGTAAATTAAACTTTTTTCATAAAGTGCAGGGATATAATTTGAAATCTGGGATGACCATTGAAAGCATGCATTTCTTCATTTTTTAATACAAGTGTGAGTAAAGGTGGCAGAGGAACTCATTTAAAATGTAAACGAGAATTCACTGATATGTTATTGCATGGCACACGTTTCATTAAAAAAACTAACCCATTGAAAGCACAAGAAGAATGCATTCACGCATTTCTTAGTAGGAGAACTGTGTGTTAGTGGTTGTGTTGACAGATATTGAGTCTGACAACTGTGGTTGTGCATAAAAAGCGTCGTATGTGTTTTGAAACATAAATTTATTTTGGTATGAATAGCAATGTTTTCTTTTGTAATCTTTGGTGCAGATAACTATTTTTTTTCGCTTTAAAAGATATTTTATTGAATTAGTTCTACACAGAAATTGCATTGCAACAAGAGACTTCAACAGACTCTGGTTTACGTGCTTTAGACAACATATCGTCAGAACGGTTTTCCAAACTGGTGAACAGTGAATTCTAAACTGAAACACCATTCACAGGTAAAATTATTTTGATTCATTGTCTCTATGGATATTATACCCTTTGTTGGTTTATCTTGGGTAGGGCATCCAGTCCCGAGACATATTAGTAATCCCGTGATTTCGGGATTCTTTTCTTCCAATCCCGGGATCCCAGGATTGATCCCAAAAATTCGTGATTTATTCTTATGATTTTGAGAGGCTAGGAAAGGAAGTTTACGTTCTATAACTTCATTATTTAAAATACACAAAAGATGAAAACTAAAGAGAGCACAGATAATTAGTAGAACGTTCTTTATTCTTTGTTTATATGAAATGATCTGCTATTTTTTCAAAGTTTAAATCAATTGGAGTGTTTTGAGTTCGTAATTTTTAATCTTGTTTTGATACGTTTTACATTCTGTAGACTGTACTGTGGTTACTGCAACCCGGTGACTGCACATCTCACGGGTAACTAAAAAACAATATCCACATTGGAATATGTGCTCATGTAGGAAGTAGGACCAACTAGTGATGGAACACTTCCTTTACTGTTCATGCACAGTTAATTGCTGCATACTACTCATGTTCGTCGTGTTACTCTTGTGTGCAGTGTAGGATGTTGATTTTATAACTTGTTTCGTAATAGTACACGATTATAGGACTATAGGGACGGTAACCGAATTAAAACAATTATATGGCTGGCAATGGGCAGGGAAAATGATTCAATGGCGTCTGTGAGTACTGTTTAAAGAATCAAATATTTAAAAGATCAATAGTAAAAATAGCTTAGACGTTAAAACACGAATGCAAGCCTTAAAAACCCTTACTGCTGTGGAGGAACGAAAACACGTAAGTTATCAGAGTCGTACTGATACGTGTAAAATACACTCCAGACACCCCCCCCCCAAAAAAAAAACCTGGAGCTTATTTGTACGTTTTAGTTCAACGTTGATGGTTTACACATCCGTTTCTTTCGTCTGTTCCATTATGCCATTAAGTTTTTAAGGCATGCATACATATTTTAACGTTAAACATTTTTTACTACTAATATCTGTTATTTTTTTCTTGTCCCAACAAGAGAAACAACAACACAAGAATATTGTAATCACCTTAAAATAACTGGTATATGAGTCTGGGCCTTTTTAATAATTATGTTTAAGCTATAAAAATTAAAAATCGGTTAACAGGTTCAATTTAGAGGTTACAGAAAAACTCCCAACAAGAACAACAACAAGAATCTTGTCACATTCAAATAGCGTTCAAAAGGCCCTGGGCATTGTTCATACCAACGTTTTTAGCTATAGGAGTTTTAAATCGGTTCGTAGGCGTGATATCCAGGTGAAAGCAAAATTTCCCCTACAAGAATAACAACAACAACAATATTGCAGTCACATTAAAATTGCGTTTAAAAGGCACCGGTCCATATTAATATCTACATTTTACGCTGTAAAATTCGAAATGGGTAAAATGGTCTGATCTTTAGGTAAGAGCAATATTTCTCCAAGAAGAAGAAGAACAACAAGAACATTGACACAACAAAGTATTCTTGAAAAGGCTTTAGACCTTCTCCGTACTACGTTTAAGCTATAAAACTTCAAAATCAGTTCATAGGTTAAACTCCAGGTGAGGATAAAGAGCCCCATCAACAAGAACAACAACAAGTACTGCATGTTGTCTAGGCCAAACGGTTCGAGTGCTGTAATTAAAATTCGTAATGAAGTGTAATAATTATGAAACAACTCCAACTATTGAATTTGTTGGTGTATGTTAATTCTTGGGGCAACTAAGGGTTTCACAGTTTAGCGTGTAACATAGAAGTTCATTACTGAGGTTTGCATAAGGACCGTTGTTGTAGTCATTTGTGAGCCACGACACTGCAGTAAAAACACAAACAAATACAATTTTAGTATTTTTTGTGTGGGCATTTGCAATTGCGTGTTAACTTTACTTGTTGCAAGGTTCCAACCTTTTCAGTTCCAACCTCGATTTAGAATTTAGATGTTGTTATTAGTAGTTAGACTCGAGTCTATAGATGAAAGGAAGGGAAGCATTAAATTAACGGGGAAAAATAATTAATTTACACATTTTTACACTAATTTAGCCTATTTTCAATCTCCGAAATCCTGGGATTTAGGTAGCTATACTCCCGGGTTTTTCGGGTCTAAATAATGGTCAGGATCCCTGGGTTCGGGATCGGGGTCCCTAGATTGGATGCCCTAATCTTGGGTCAGAATACTGCCAAACTGTTGTCAAATTATTTTTAGGACCACCACAGAGATCAAATTAATAAAAGTGAGAACAAAGTTTCAGGGGTATAATTTTAATTAACGTACCGTGAGCCAATGGAAGGTCACTGAATCCAGTAGTGTTTTAAAACATTCAAGTCTCTACTGAATAAGAAATACATGAACGGAAATTAGGAAACTGAATATAGGTCCAAACAGAATTTATTTGTTAGTTTTCATCAAAGTTAGCTCAAGCGTAATGTATTAAATGCAAAGGTCTTTATATGGAGGATTTTCCTCTTTTTTTTAGGAAAGGAGCATTTTGGCAATCAGGTCACAGCCCGCTTATTCTGATCAGTGATGGGAATCATCTAACAAGCGGCAATTAATAAGTGATAAATGTTCTCGTCCAAAGTGATAAACAGGAATCAAAACTAGTTAACTCAACACAAAACAAGAGTAGCATACTTCAACTTGTGATCGTTCTGCCGATTCATTTATTCTTGCTGTAGGCATTGTATTACACCGCAAAAATATGTTTCAAAGAATTATGTATCTTCACACGAAGAATGGTCACTTGAAATTATTTCAGTACAGTTGTGGTATGTACCGCATTCGTTTCTATAGCAACCAAGCTAGCGAGCAATGAATGGAAGCTTAGATGGAAGTTGGTTTGGCTTCGAACAGTGCAGCAGCAAAATGATTTGCAATTAGATAAATATAATTAACTAAAAAATACGGAAAAATATAGCATATTAAAATGTTACATAAACATCTACAGTAATTTTAGTAATACGTGAATTACAGACTTCGAGCTACATTCTGCGATCGTTTCTATGAAAACAAGGCCTACGAACTTGTGCAAACTGAAGCGCATTAAAAAACGAAATGGAAAATCGGAAAATTATAGGCTACATCACAATCATATGCCGCAACAAATAGATCTGCGAATAAATTAATAAAAGTAACACCATGAATACAAGTAGCAAGGGATTTGGTGGAAAGCAGGCCCTTTTGAGCAACCCCCCAGTCCCCCCCCCTGCTGGCCCGCTCCTAATGTTTTGCATTTAAAAAGTAAAAGTGTTGTTGCTTGTTGGGCATTTTTCCGGCGGGTAAACTTTCTCGATGGGTGCTACTTGCATATTTTGCAGGTTTTTTGTTTACTGACATACAAGTGAAACGCTGTGTATACCCCGAGTGGAATTGACCTCTAAATTGACTAATAGCCTCTGATGTTTCCAGCCACATTCTCAGGAAAGAAGGTAGCCAGAAAATCCGATAAAATTTTTTAAAAATTTGCACATCACTGAAAGTATACGGAATTTTTTCTGAATTAGTGTTCCAAAATTATGCTATTCACTCGCGTTTCCTAACTAACTGACAAAAAGACACACAGAACGCAATCGTTTGTACGAATCAGTTTTTCCAACTTCTGGGGTTTGTCAACAATATTGGCCCTCCGCCAGATGCTAGCCTGGAAAGCGTAATCGATAATTTTTTTTCTTCGCGATTAGCTTTTGTAGCTAACAAAAGCGTTGCTTAAAAACCGTAGTGTAACAAACTGACTGTGAATGAAAGTCGTGCCTTGAAAACCTAATAGAGCATCTATTACGTTGTAGTTATGTACGCCGAAAAATGGGCCTTGCACGATTGCAGAAGGTAGGTACTTTTGTTTATTTTTTTTTACAAAACAACAAGCCTTTATTAACTGAACTTAAAGTGATACTAAAAAAATACATTCATGAGGTGTATGACATGTAAAAACAAATTGTCAGATGGATTTAAACCAAAAGTCGAGGATTTTGGTGAATAATCTGCCAATTTTAAAGTTCACTTTACCACAATTTTCTAAAAGCTCTGAATTCTGTTAATACTGAGTTCTGTTATAATGAGAGTGTTAGTACCCTACACTCTCATTATATGGTGTCGTTTTTTTGAGAGGCGCGGAACACAGTTTAAACCCCTTCAGTACTTTACCACAATTCGTACATTTATATAGTGTACGTTTTCGGTCACGGGGCTATGCACGGAAGCCCGCTGTTGCCCCCGCACCAATTTTTCGCTCGTGGGGCTGCGCACGGAAGCCCGCTCTTTCCCCCTGCACGTGTGGGCTTCCATGCTCGGGCCCGCAAGCCGAAAATTTTTTCCACAAATTAAAATGTCCATTGTTATGCAAATTAAAATGCAAATTAATATGCAAATTAACATGCTAATTATTATGCAAATTAACGTTCAATTAAGTACAGAATTAAACCCGAACAGGCACATGTAGCCTCAAACCAGCACTACAAACGCATGTTGACCATTTCCAGTAAAGAAAGATTTATTTCTCCAGTGTACTCTTTGAGGAAACTAGGATTTCATAAACAAATAAATACATAAAGGATAATTCAATGAACAAACAAATAAACAAACCATAATCCAACATAAAATAAATAAATATGAACAAATCACTTTCTCAACAAGGCTATCGTTTGGTTTGAGGCTATTTGTCACGCACTCACGTTGTCTCGTTAGTGTCGTATAATTGCCCGGCCACCGTACAAAACTCCACAAATGGATTAACTTTTTTAGCATTGCAGACCTTTACTTACATGTATTTACTAGATATCCCCCAAAGAATTCTTTGTTACGGTTTAAAGGACGCAACGTAGACTTAACGCTCCTCCATGTAGCCTCTATATTGTTTGTGTGGGCACCTGTTTCGTCATTTTTGAAAACCACGCCGTGGTTCACTGTAAGGTGCTGAAAAGCGTCTCTTTGTAAGCAGTAGTAGGCCTTCCAGCAGTCAGAGATTATCGTGGTTCCAGGGAGAATAAAATTCTTTAATGAGAGGAAATAAGGTTGCTGAACTCCTGTCCTCCACTGGAACCTTGAACGCTTCAAATCATGAAAACATTGGTCACGTGACTCCAAACAAGCCATTTGGACGTGTTTTTTTTTTAATTTTTGCCTTAAAAACCTACTTTCTGCACCTTGGAATCATCTTTAACGAGCCATAGGACGATAATAAGTAAGTCTTTTTTTCCTAAAATCTGGGGGTTTGTGGTAAACTAGATGTGTGCCTTAATATCAACACTGTCATAAACTAGCGCCTAACCCGTGATAAAATCAAGAATTTTAGAAAATACACATGAAAAAAAAAAACCGCGGCAGTTGCCAATTTAACGTGATTAGCCTAATTCGTGGAAATAGGGTGGTTAATTTTGAACCATACATTTTTAATTAGCAACATATTTAGACTCTGAACGGTGTTTTTGCATACATATCACTCAACTGAACTGCCAGCTTGTAATAATTTATAGAAACACTCGGCACATTTACTTTCAATTTACCGTTTAGTGTTACCTGGAAACATTGTTACAAAAGTCGTTAATTTGAAGGTTTGCTAGCATAGAATCCAAAAAATTGGGTATTCTAAAACCTAATTTTACGATTTGGTTTTACCCTAAAACTTGTATTAAGACTCATTTTATGTATAAAATCAGTGAAATAAACGATCTTCTGACCTGCTCTTCCAGTTAAACCGTCGCGTGCGAGAATTTTTTGCAAATGGCAAATGCAGCTGCGAAAACTGGTTTTATATGCGTCGGTTAGCCAGCTAAAAAGAAATCCGTACAGACAATTTCAAAAATCAACGTTTGCTTTTTGCTTAAGTAGGTAACCCAAACGTATATAGACCAGGATTTTCTGAGCACTCACCCATCCCTAGCCCTCTGGAGCTAAGTACTCTAGAGGGTCAGGAAGCCAAGTAGGTTTTCTTTTTAACACAAGCATTACCTAGGTAAATTGACCTAAGTAATCAGTTTTGATCAGGAAAGTAACAATACGTTTTTCTTTTTAACTAACACAAGTACTTTTCTAGTTTATCAAGAGGTAAGTGCTGTCATTTAATTTTAACAAGTTATTATTTTTTACGGTAGTTTTGAATATTTTCAAAGTAATGATAATTCTTTGTGCTTATTTTGGGTATGAAAATACGATTTGTCTGTTATAAATGTATTTTAATTTTCAACTGTAAAAAAATATGGTGGTAGATTTTTTTTTTGGGCGGGGGGGGGGGGGTAGTGCCAACCTTATTCACAATGAAGTGGTTGCCACTGAACAGTAGAGATCCAAAAACAAAAAGCTCAAAGCCCAGGCCTTGAATTTCTTCAAATTCTTAGCCATGTCCATGAAAGACCTTGAATTTAATTTTTTTCCGTCTTAATTAAAAATAATACCCCTAACCTAACTTACACGAAAAAAGCCAGAAAGCAACTTTTCCACGTTTTTTACCCCTGAATTTTCCCCTTGGTTTTTTTTCTGGTCATGTTTAATACCAGAACATTTTTATAGTTTAAAGAGCTTTTGTGGGCTCTTCACTGGTAACATTCGTTGGTTAACAAATATCCTTAAAAAACAGCATTGGTGTTGGAATAGTTCTTGAAAAATGACACCCATTTTGGAAAAGTCCTTGAAAGTGCTTGAATTTGTGTGAACCCTGTTAATCTGAATTATATTAATATATAATATGAAATAAAATTAGGAATGAATACAGGGTGGTCAACAAAAAAACTGACGACCCACAATTTTCTAAGTCAAACGTTTCTAGTTAGCACACCACAGAACCAGAAGAGGACAGAAATCTTCCCATTTCCATTTGATTCGTCTTCTGGTTCTGAGGGGTGTTAACTAGGAAATTATGGGTCATCAGCTTTTTATGGACCAACCTGTATATTTCCGTAAAAATACTCAAATAGATATTATTTGTAAAATGAAAATTCATACTATCATACCACCCTTTCACAGCCTAAAACTGTCATTCAAAATTATGCACATTAATTCCGGCTCTAGGAATTTATGCCTGACATTTATGCTCAGAATTATTTAAAATTGAGTACCTACAAGAATGAATGACTATTGTGTGCCCTGCTGAGCTTTACTCAGAAAAACAGTTCTTTATTATTATTTCAGTAGGGAAAAGAAATTCTTCGGTGAGCTTATTTCGAGGCCTTAAAATCCTAGATAAATTATTGTGCTGTATTTATAATGACAGTTCAGTTCTACAGGCATGAAAGTCAGTCTTAGTTGAAAACGAGCAAATAGGTGGAAAGCAACCAAAATTTATACATTTTTAGGGACTTTAAATGCATTTTTAGGAGGTTTGCAAAGCTAAAAAAGTAATGGTTAACATGTAAAGTCAGTTGCTTTGATTCGTATTTCAGACATGTAAGCGAGTTTTTCCTAGCGGGGAGGTGATGTTTGTAATTTTACATGTTATGTTAAAAGTAATGGTTAACATCCGAAGTCAGTTGCTTTGATTTGTATTTCAGACTTGTAAGCCAGTTTTTCCTAGAGGGGGGTGGAAGATGTTTGTAATTTTACATGTTATGTTAAAAGTAATGATTAACATGTAAGCCAGTTTTTTCTAGCGAGGGGGAGGAGGGGATGTTTGTAATTTTACATGTTATGTTAAAAGTAATGTTTAACTTGTAATGTCAGTTGCTTTGGCTTGAATTTCACGAGACAGGTAGTCAGAATAAGCTGTTTCTTGATTTATTCAACCTAACCCCAAATTTAGATAAGCCAATGTTTTTTGGTGGCCACTTATAATGTTTCTTTGTTGCATTTCTGATAAAATTTCAATCATCTCGTTTCGGTGCCTGTCGTGGCGTGCTAGAGTCGCTTTATCAGGTCGTTAGGATTTTCGTAATATTTATAATCCACTCTGCTACCTGCTTTTTTAACCAGGCCAGTCCCTTGTTTCTTGAGGTCCTCCCAAATAGAAGCTACAACAGTCCTGTATTTGGCGCTCCGATTAGATTTTAGTTTATGAGTATTACGGTCGTTGTTATGATAAATATCGATAGTATTTTTTAACATGGCCGCATAAGCTGTGTTAACTTTCAGCTCGATGGAAGTTTCTTTTAATTATTTGTATATTAGCAAATTCCACAACCCGCGCCTTCCTACGTATTGTTGATTTTCCACAACTATGTCATTCTCAAATATTTTAACCGTTTTATTACCAAAGGTCAGCTCACCTTTTGTCTTATCATACTGCAGCCCGAATACTGGGTCAGTGTCTTTGGGATTTTCGAAAAATTTTACCAAGAAATATTTAGCAGTGTCTCCAATATTCTGACCAGGTAACAAACTATCGAGGAACCTTAGTGTGGTGATATTAGGAAGCTCAGGCGGCGTAGCAATACATCTTGTTTGCTCCGCGGAATATGTAGGGGTGAGTTTAGGACCGGTGCTCGTAGTCGCGTATTTAGTTTTGGAGTGGGGTGGAATTTGCATTATAGGAGTTACAGCCGGACTTGAATATTGGTCGTCACTGTAATCGAGAGGAGCTGGTAATGTTTTCTTACTAGGAGCAGGGGAGGGTGATAGAGTTAGTGATTTGTAGTCATCTACATCACTATAATCTTGGTCACTTTCTTCTTCTTAGTAAAATTTAATCTGCGTAGTTTGCGTAGCTAGAGTTTTTTTTTTCGGTCTAGTTTGCGTGGCTAGAGTGGGCATAGATTGCGTGGTTGCACCCAAGACCGGCCTCGGTTTCAGGGTGCTTCCTACAGGTTAAAAAATTTTTTTTAGTTAAATGTCTTTTGAGTTTTGCGATTTCTCGTTTTGTCTCTATTCTTTTGTTTAATAGGCAAAAATGAACGTTCATATCTGCCCTCGTTTAACGTTTTGTTAATTGCTAAAAATCCGTAAAGCATGATTTTCGTAAACGTGTTTCAAATTTAACTCATCCATCTGAAAAAAAGAATTATAAATTTGCATTGTCTCTAACCACTTGTTTAGGAATTCTCGTGTAGGACTGACTGCAATAAAAAACATCGGCGTTTAAATGGTGTCCTTGGGCAAAGTAGCGCTCGATGTTTTTTTTTGTTTATCTAAAAGACAGTCCTCAAACAGATCAGGTTTCTAAATTTTGGGTCCAGTTCTTTGAGCGGAATTAAATCTATTTGAGAACTGTGAAAAAAGAGACATCCCTTCCAATTTTTTCCTCAATTTCGGCAAATGCAGACTGCGATGCTATGTATTTTGGTTGACACAAAGTTTCACTGTAAATAAATAATCTGTCATAATCCAACCATCATACGTCACAGATGAAATTAAACAGTAAATTAGTTTTTCCGTAATTTGCGAGCCCTATAATTAAGCATCTGATATTTGAAGGTATGAATGGGTGATTTTTCGGTTCTTTCTTGGGTACAAAAAAGTCGTAGTTTTTAATTTCCATCACGTTTTTTTTTACACATTTTTTTAATGCCTGCAAAGATACTAAACTCGTAATGTCTTCATCAGAAAACTTGCCGTTCGGTATGTCTGGATGGACCACTCTTTATTCAATTCTTACACACGGTCATAAATGTTTATAACTTGTTATTAATGAAATGATAGAGTAGTTCTCGTAAGATACTTTAATTAAATCTCTCTCCGGCAGCAGATGGTTATCGGTCTTTCTGGAATACCCAAGTTTTTACTCCCTTAAATAAACTCGTTTGTTCTCTTGTGTTGGCAGATAAGCAAATAAGAATTAGGCAACACAGACACACACAAGTTTAATGGGGGCAAACATTTTCATGTTCCAACAAATTATCGATAGCTAACTTTGCCCTGGGGATATTACCCACAATAAATGTTCGGGAACAAGATAGATTTTGCTTATTTTAACTTGTTAGTCCTTTGTGTTGGCTAATTATTAAGACCTCCGAACCACTAAGTGTTGAGGAAGCTTTTTTCCAATACTAGCACAAACAGATTAAGGCAGCAAAAACTTAGTATTCAAAAAAGAATAATACCTACCAGCCACAAGAGAAGTAGTTAATGTGAATATTTTGTGTCAGTTTATCAGTATCAGTTTGTTTATGAATTAATTACTAATATTCGTGGGGATATGTAAGAATTTCCACATTTCTACATTCGCATGCAGAAGCTTAGTAGCGTATTTCTTAGTTTTGGTTGTGTTACGTACTGTATCAGTGTTTTTTATTTACGTCATTTTGCTAAAATGCTGCAGTCACTGACGCTCGAAGCTCGTATTGCTATACAGGGTGATCCAACTAAAGTGTTACGAGCCGATATCTGAGAATGGCTAGTGAGAGAATATTAATGATAGAAATGCAATAATGGGAGTGATGAAGAACGTTTACGCGAGAAAAAAGGAATGACCTTGAATTAATATTTCCAGGTCATCCTCGTGCTATCTTCCAAACGAGATACAATACAGCAAAAGAGTAAATTAGAAAGTTGGACGCAAGGACACATTATGACCAACAACAAAAAAACAGATTCAAAATCGAATAATAAATAAAATAGTTACGATGATGTTTAAAACCTAACTCTGAACATGCTGGCTGCACTGCAGTGAAGCCAACTGCCAAGAAGGTGCCACGCCCTACTTGTTTTAAATTCTAAACGTAAGGTGGCGGGACATTATGCAACTTTACGACAGACGGAGATTGCACAGTGTCATAGAGGTTTTATGCAGGTCCCAACGTCAGATACATGTCGAGATTCTAAATTTCCAATGCTGTAGTTTTCCAAATAGTCTCATTTACATATACTGGTGCACCCACGAAATTGCGATGTTTGTTTGAAATCGTGTAAACCTAAGGTTAGAAAAGTTTTATCTCGCAATCTCTTTCACGGCCACTTTGTTTATCTACAGGTGTTATTTATTCATTCATTTCTCGAACGTGCGTACCCCTTTGGCTCCTTTTTTGTTCATTTATAGTCTGGTTTACTTGGAGTAAGTAAATTCAGGAAGCCAATTCGTTTGTTGAGGGCCAAGTAGCGCTTATCGAACGTCTTTCTTCAGCCCCCCCCCCCGCCCATTGGTCTGGGTTTTTTTTGTTCGGTTTGTCGTCAGGTTTATTAAATAAAAATCTTGCTGTATGCTTATGCCGTTCAGTGGAGATTCTCCACAAATAGTAATCTACTACATGGATAAGAATGGCTGAATATGACATCTGTGTGGATATGCTCCTAATATTAGTAGAATGTAGTTGGAATCGGAGAACTGCAGCAGCCATGTATGCCAACTGATACAAGGGTAGACCTGCTAAATCACTCATGGCATTTAGCCGGGTTGAGCAACGTATACGACGTTCTGGTACTTTGAAACCAACAAGAGGAGTGAGACCATCAGTGGACCATTTAGTGTACCATCAAAGAAGTGGAGACCAATGGTGTGGTCTTGGTCCCCACTTCTTTGATGGTGCACTAAATGGTATACTGACTTCTTGGTAGAGGTTCTACCTCAATTGCTGGAGAATGTACCTTTGAACGTAAGTATCAGTATGTGGCATCAACAGGATGGGGCACCACCTAACTTCGCCTTTGGTCCACGTGAAATATTACATACAGTGTTTTCTCATAGATGGATTGGCCGAGGAGGACCAGTACTCTGGCCTCCGTGGTCACCAGACATCAAGCCTTGTGACTACTTCCTATGGGGATTTCTTAAGGATCGGGTGATGTCACCAGCTCCCATGACGCGTGATGATATGAAGGAAAGGATTCGGAGGGCTTGTGCCAATATTACCCCGGAAATGCTAACAGCAGTAATGGCAGATTTCTGCATGAGAACCAAGAAATATTTGGCGGTTGCTTTTGGTCACTTCGAACATCTGTCCCATTAAATTGAAAAACAACTTATCCCGCTACATTACCCTAACTGCTTATTTCATTTTATCTTCCTGACTACTGTATGTTCACTCAGCAAAGGACAAGAGAGGCACGGCATAGCATGGGAGCACAGCATTCTCTGCAGTTGACTTCACTGCAGTGCAGCCGGTTTGTTCAGAGTTGGCTTTTAAACATTTATTTATTTATTATTCGGTTTTGAGATCTGTTTTTTTGTTGTTGGTTATATTGTGTCCTTGCGTCCAACTTTCTAATTTACTTTTTTCCATATCGTATCTTGTTTGGAAGATAGCACAAGGTCATTAAAGAATAATTCTAAGTCATCCTTTTTCTTATGTAAACGTCCCCCATCACAGCCATTATAGGATTTCTAGCATTATTATTCTCTCATTAGCCAGTCTCAGGATATCGGCTTGTAACACTTTGGTTGGATCACCCTATAGAATTGATCACAGAAATTCGTGAAATTCCATTTCATGTGTTAGTAAAACAATTTCAAATGTTTGTGTAGGATTTAAAATGTGTAAGATATTATTGCTTTAATATTCATTCATGCTTGCTATTTATTTGTGCTTTTATTTGCTTATATTTATCTTGGTAAATCTTTTGGAATGCTGTAAAACATTCGTCAAAGCCAAACCAACTTCTGTTGAAACTTCCGTATCTTATCTTGGTAGATAAAACCAACATCAAGTCAACATTGTCTCTCACTGAAATATGGTTTAAATAACTTCAAGAGAACGTTAATTAAGAGGCACTGCAGAACTGCAAGATTGTGAGAAACCAACTGTGAATCATATTTATTGCATTGTAATGTGTTACCTAACACAAAAATAAACTAATCGGAACTAATGTATATTTTTGCTGCCACTTTATGAACCTTGTTCATTGCGGTTGTCACTTAGTTAACAGTAATCTAAACCAGAAGTCCTTGTAACAATCAATGGATCATCAAAAACGATCAAATGACCTAAACCTCTCACATACTCAATTTACCTTCTTATTCTGTGATATAACTTTTCCATTGGTTAAAAAGGAATAGGGGAGATAGTCATTTTATAGGCAAATATAAACAGGTTGTTGTATTTGCAGAAAACGTTGGTGGAAACAGGAGCAAAAAGTATAACGACACAGCTGAACCACTGTTCTTCTCCCAAAGGTTGGTCTTACCCAGGAGGAAATCAGCCAACTGGCTGCATTGTAATGCAAGTCACAGGTTGTTTTATGTATTATTGATGTTAAAATAGGCTTAAATGAATATAATATGATATAAGATTCTTTATCCCTACAACGAGCACATATTTGACCATAAAAGGTTTAGGGCCAATTCTCATCCCAGTATAATTGTTAAAGCACGTAGGTAAGGGTTAGTATTCCCACCGGTGTTCACTTGTATAAAGGCAGGCTTCTTCATCAGTCGACTGCTGCTGCTGACTTTGTTTGTGGTCCATGGGGACAATACACAAACCACGCATTGTGCGTAGGACTTTGAAGATGGCCTGTTTCTTCAGGGGATAATTAGTCAATTATTGGCATGCCAGACATGTCTAATGATACTGATTTGCTCTTGAGGGATGGATTTAGGAAGACATTACGTCAGTATTAAACTAAGTATGTAAAACTGGTTCCAGGATGATTTTTGGTACGGTACCCTTATTTTACACACATTAACAAAAAATAGCTTACTCTCTTGTCTTTTTATATTCTTTCCTTAGTACAACTACTGTTTTTAAAATGCACTATGCCCAGCCAATGCTATATCTTAGAGCATGCTGGTGAAAACGAGCGGCTTAAGGTGAACACTGCATGGGCACTCTCCCAATGACTTTGAAATTAATTGCAGTAAATTGCATTAAAGTTAATTGTAGTAATAACTTTATTATGAATATGCCATAGTTTTGACTTGTCTGTATAAAATGTTCTACAAGAAACCATCGTATCCTACTGATTTCTTTATTTTTAAGCTGCGTATAATTTTTCGTATATCATAATAAACTTGATGTCAAAATTGTCAGTGTTATCCGCTCTTTTGTTATTTACTTTATTATATTCATTGTGATGTTTTTTGGAATTTTTATTGTTTTTTTTAACTTTGCAATTCTCTCAATGAAGTTATTAGTGAATCTTTAACAAGTATCCTAAGTTTTATCCCCTGAGAATGATGCTATTTGATTTTCGTCAATACTTACAGTTTGTCCTGTTTCCCTGTTAAATTTTGTAGTTTTGTGCATACTTTTTTACTATCTTTTTTATTTTGTGTAAAGAATTGTTCGCAGAACGCTTGTTTAACTGAACTTATTTTGTTTCTTATCTCTTTTTTACGTTGATCAGATTTGCATTTTAAGTTTTAATACAACGTTGTTTCAGTATTTGTTTGACATTTTTTTGTCCATATGTTATTTTTAGTTGTAATCAATAATATTATCTCTAATAATTCACTGTTCAGCCATTCCTGTTTCATTGTTTTTTCCGTCCTTTTTTTTTTACAATGTAACTATTTTCAGCATAGATCTTCATTAGTACTTCATTAATTTTCTTATGTATTTCGTTTGGATCCTCCAATTTTTCTAAGAATTTCCAGTTAATATTTTCTAATTGTTGTATAATTCCCCTTGTTTTTTTTCCCATGCTCGTATTATTTTTATTGTGTGGTGCAATGTTTACATCACTTGTGATTGTATGTCTCGTGGATAGTGTAATAATAATCCACCCAAAACCAAAACTGGTAGAAAAACCCGCCAAGTTTCCAAAAACGGTCCGCCTTTGAAGGTAGTGATATCATTCCACCAGGGAAAGGCTGCCAAGATTAATTCTATTAGCCAAGTTAATCGCACATACTAATAGTTAGAAAGTTAAATGAAAAATAGAAGATTGCTACTAGCGGTAGCAATCTTCAAGTTTTCATTATTTTAACGTCCAAAGTATTATTCGGTGCGATTAACTTGGCTAATAGGATTAACCTTGGTGGCCTTTCTCTGGTGGAATGATATCACTACCTTCAAAGGCCGACCGTTTTTGGAAACTTGGCGGGTTTTTCTGCCAATTTTGGTTTAGGGGGATATCACAACTTTCGTTGGACTGTGAATGTACATAAGGTTACACTGTCTGTTTAAGATGCTTCAATCCCATTTTTGCGCACACTGACTAACAATCGCTAATTTCGTTCGCTTCGCTCACTCAATCAGCGCATCCCCTTTAGTTGTTTTGTTTATCCCTGCAACTTCCCCTTAATTTTTCAAGATTTCGTTCAAATTTAGTCATGCAGAAACCCCCGAAGGTCGCTGTGTACATAACGCAAAGCATTTTTTTGGGGGTTATTAACAAAAAACCCTTTAGCTCGTGTATGCTCGTATTGTTTCGTAGCCATCATCTAACGTGCATCCCTTTATTCTTACGCTATTCACGACAACGTTAATGTTTCTTTGTTTTGTCCTTCGTTACAGTTCAGTTTTTAGTTCGTCCAGGCTTTTACAATAAATCTAAGGACCAGTCTTGATTGTTCAAGCCATTGTTGCAACCAAAGATTTTAAGCAACAATGGCTTGAACAATCAAG
>JAHWFP010188197.1:35268-48773 GCA_023313725.1 Lithobius niger
TTAGTTCGTCCAGGCTTTTACAATAAATCTAAGGACCAGTCTTGATTGTTCAAGCCATTGTTGCTTAAAATCTTTGGTTGCAACTTGGAAAAGAAACGAAATTTAAATTCGCCAGTGGCTAATTTCAAAATCCTCCCACGCATTTGTCCTGACCCCTACAAGCCCCAAATAAACAAAAGAACCATCCTCAGATCACCATGCATCCATGTGCAAAAGTTCAGGTACGTAGGCCTTCTCAATTTTGCGCTAGCCATGAGCAAAAGGTCTATGGGATTTAACATGGGAAAAATCTTATTAGCTAGCTACTTAGCTAGCTAGCTAGACAGTAACATAAAAGGACGCATCTTTTTCTCTATGGTTGGTGGACACTCATCCTTTAAATTTTAGTTTTTCTTAGTCTCTGACCCTTGTCCTTACATTTTCCACAGTTTGAAACATTTCTGTCGCATTGGGATTTAGCCTCAACATGCCATAATATGCTTTCAGTTGCTTACAGTTAACAGACACATGTCTGCTAGTGAGCCCCCTTTTTATCATTAACAATCAATTTTTTACAATCGGATGTCTACAATGGGATGATCTACTGTTACTCGGCAGCGACACACTAGCGTGTGTCTAGATAATATAATAATAATAACTTTTATTACAATTGAATGCTCGAAGCTGTTCGTAGACAGCTTGTGTGAGCTTCACAATACATCATATTCACTGCAACATTTTATTCAACATGCCATCCCTAGCTGTAACTTATAGTTATGTATATTTATTTAGTTAATTTCGTCTTTTAAGTTCATTTTTAAGTATTTTCTTGTACTATAATTCATAAGTTTATCTGGCAGTTTATTAAAACTGTAAGGTAGACCATTTTTTATTTCATTTTCCATTTACGTAGTTATATCTTGGCAGTATTTATTTTGGTGTAAATAATCTTAATCTATGCCCTCTTAGTCATTTTTAATTTTGTAAACATTTGAAAAATAATTTTTGGTAATTATTATATAATTTCTCAATTCTATTATTTTTATGATCTTCATTTCGTTGTATATTTCACTTGTTTTATTTTTTCCTTTCCCAAATAATACTTTTATTACTTTATTTTGATTTTTTTGTAATATTTGAATTAAGTATTCTGATGCAAAGCCATACAGTTTTATTCCATATCTTAAAATATTAATAATAATAATAATGTTTCTTAACAGAAAGAAAGCACGAAACTCGGCTGAGTTTGTATGTGCTGAATTAAAACATCAATATTTACACAAATTAATATACACATTTGTATATAGGACCATTTACAATGTATCGATTTAGCACATATAATATTAGTAAGTAACAAAAACAAAAATTATAAATTTAAATTAGAAGTAAAATTAAAATTAGAAAAACCCTACAAGGTAATATAATCAGTTAAAATTTAGCTACATTGATAAAATCCACTTATTTATTTATTTTTTCATACCTGATGTATGTTTAATATTTCTGAGTTTTAATGGTATGTTATAAAAAACAGTTAGTACATCAATCCCAATCCTCTTTTACCATACGAGTTTCTCCATTGAGATACTTTAAGCCATTCTGCAAATTCTCTTCTATTTCTCAAGACTGGTTCCTTAAAGTAGTAATTAATTAGTAATTTCTTTGTATAATACAATTATAAACCATTTGTTTAACTGTCATTAATTTATATTCTTTAAAAAGCATTGTCGTATTTTGTCGTATGTTTTCCGAAAGAGTCCTTCATTGCTTTGTTTTATATTTTCTGTAATTTATCAATATATCCGCCAGTAGTAAATCCGTAGATGCTACAGCTGTATCTAATTATTGAATTTTTCCAACTTTCAAACAGAATTCTTTTTGAAGCAATATTTAGGAAGTTTTTAATTTTATACAACATTGGTATTATTTTTCTAATTCTTAATACTAGGGTATCAATATGTTTTAAAAATTTCCAGTTTTCGTCGATTATCATACCAAGGTATGCATAGTCAACCACTGTTTCCAACTTTTTGCACGAACAATTATTGTTTATCATTCGACAGTCGATTTTATGTAAAGTAATTTCAGTAAATTCTTTTTTCATATGGGACGTTGTTACATTTAGGAAACATGTCTTTTCAGTGCTTATGTATAATTCATTAATTCATTTGTTGAGGACGTTAAAACCATGTTGTAAATAATTTACCATTTTATTATGATTGTAATTTATTGCCAAAATTATAATGTCATCTGCATAGAGCATCATATAAGTGTTCCATTTAATATTTTGAAAATCGTTAAAATCGTTCACATATAAAAGAAAGAGCAAAGGCCCCAAAGTAGAGCCTTGGTGAACACCGTGATCAGTTGGATACCATTTACTTATTTCATTGTTTACACTAACACAACATTTTCTGTTTCCTAAATCATTAGATATGATATTCAACATTTTCCCTCTTATTCCAAGGTTATATATTTTTTTTACTTAACACTTCCATATCAATAGTATCAAGTGCGTTTTTAAATCTATCAATATTGCACCCAGATGTTTACCTTCATCGAGTGCTTTGGTAGCTAAATTATTAATTCTCCCTAGAACATCAATTGTGCTTTTACCTTTTTGATAACCAAACTGATTTGTGTTTAATAAGTAGAAACTTGATACAAAGTTCATAATTTGATCTGCAAAATATTTTTCACTGATTTTATTAATTGCTGGAAGTAATGCAATTGGTCTATAATTATCAGTTTTAGTACCCTTTTTGTAAATCGGTCTTAGTACTTGCATTTTCAGTTTTTCAGGCCACATTTCGTTTTCAATAATTGAATGAAGTAATTTGAAGATAAATTTATTGCTATTTCCTTTATACTTTATTATATGTTCAATTAAGATGGCATCAATTCCAGTAGATCTTTTCATTTGTAGGTTGCTCAAAATTCGAATAAATTCATAACTTGTTGGTGCCTTAATAATCAAAGTTATCTAAAAAATTCTGCTTTTAAACTCATTTGCTTCTCTGTGTATTACTTTCTTCTTATTACTTAAATTTCTGTCTTGTTTTAAATTTAGTACTTGATTTACAAATTTTTTAGCAAACTCTTCTGCGACATTCACTTCAGGCTTCTGCTCAAAAACCTTTGAAACATGTTCATCTACATTAAGTTTGCTTTTCCTAAAACCCGTCAACTGATTTATTTTATTCCATACTATCATTCCTATGTTCATTAAAAAATTTTCCATAAAAATTTTGTTTAGCTGCCTTAATATCTTTTTTAACTTTTTCATTTGCTACTTTATATTGATTAATCAATTTTTCATTCCGGTAATTTTAGATCATAACGCGTTTTTGGCATTTATGAGCTCTAATAATTGAATGGTCATCCATTCATTTTTCAGAGTTTGTTTTACTGGTCTAGTTTTAATATACTCTTTATTTGCCGTATAAATTTTAGTAAATTCTGTCTCAATAATTTCGTATATTTTGTTAGGGTCTTCATTCTGATTTAATATACCCCAATTTACATTTTGTAATTGTTTAATGATATTTTTTTGATTTATTTTAATTTCGTATTTTTCTGTATTACTAGGCGTTTTGTCTCCTAAGCCCTGCATCATTTTATCATTCCACCATTCAACTGCTGTAAAATAATGGTCAGCAATTTTTACTTTAACCACATACCCTTTTGCATGATGCTTATAGAATTTGGTGTAAATTAAGTCAATGCACGATTTTACAATTTTATTTTTTCTTAGTTCTTCTCTTGTTGGTGTTTCAATCATGGCTGCAAATTCTAGTGATTCCATCATGTTTTGGAAACGTTCAATGTCATAATTTTCCGATAAATCCATTGTTTCTGCGTAGATATTGAGATTTAAGTCATCTGCAATAATAATATACAATTTAGCATTTTTTTCTATTTTATAGTTCCATATTTCCTTCAATTTTTTATGAACGAAATTCTACTTGAGGCTAGCTTTTGATAAACTGCTAAAAGGTTAAACTCCGCTTCTTTACATGTAAACTTATATCGACTGCATCATTAGTATCTACTCCTATCTCAGTTTTGTTAACTAGTTTTAATTTTTTTTCACTTGTAGAAACTAAAATTCCACATCCTATGTTTTTATCTCTGCAAACTCTTATATTTTCATAATTATTTAGGTTATAGTCAACAAGTTCATCCTTAGTTGATTAATTTCAGTAATTATGATAAAGTCCCAAGCTATATTTGAATTGGTAATTTCAGTTTCGAGTTGTTCCTAATTTTTCCGACAGCTTCTAATATTTTTATGCAAACATGTAAAGTGTTTGTTAGTGTCGTTTACAATCAAATTATCAACCAACTCGTTAAACTCATTAAATACAACATTACCAAAATCTTCAAGTTTACTTTGTTGATTCTTCATTTTGTTGAATGTTTTGGATTAACTTTTCGTTGTCAGCCTCATTCTTTATTATTTTCACCTGTTTGTCCTTCTCGTCTTTTTTTCAGATTAATGTGACCCTGTACCAGATGAACTTGTGTGTATCTTTTGCTGCAAGTCGGGTTCTCCACTTTAGTTGTTTGTTGAATGGCGTTAAATGTTCATTAACGTAGATCTTTGATTTATTGTTGTTCTGGAACAGGTCATGATTCGTAATTCTTCCGTTTCTCCCTTGTAACCACTCGTCTCTACTATTTCTTGTTTTGAACTGTATTATTATTGTTTGTGGTCTATTTTTATTTCTGGTTGGTAGACGATGTGCTTTTTCCATGTGATCGTCTCTAAAATTCTTTATTTGCAAACTATTAACCATCCTATACACCGTGTCCTGCATGCTTTCCCCTTCTGCTTCTTCAACTGCAAAAATCTCAATGTTTTTATTTCTGTTGTATTGTTCTAGTTCGTTTTTATTTTGCCTAAGTTTGGTAATAGTTTCTCTTATTTCCTTTGTGTCTTTCATTTGTTTATCGACTTCATCTAATTTATCTTCCAATCGCTTCAGTCTTTGCTTAATTTCTTCGTTTTCTTTTTTTAGGTCTTCGTATTGCTGCTCAATAAATCTCATCCCGTGTAAAATTGTATCGATTTTATCTCTTGGACGGTTTCATTTTCAAAATTTCGTTAACTGTCCTTTCCATTCTGTGTATGGTTTTATTCATATCGTTATCTTCATCTAAAACCTCCTCGTCTTCATCACTATTATCCCTGTCTTTTTTTCTCAATTCTTTATCTTTAGGATTAGGTTCAGCATCATTTTCATCTTCATTTGACGAGTTAGTTCTTTTCTTACATCGTTTACATGTCCATTCATATTTCTTTTTTGACTCATTCCTCTTATTGGTGACGTCGCTAGGCCTGAGCATTTTTTTTTCGTGGTGGCATTTCCCTTTACAAATGTAGCACGTAAAAAAGTCGCCTTCTGTTAACACTAATTTGTTTTCACAATCCATGCACCTTGCTACATTTTGATAAGTATGTTATTTTAAAGAAAAATATAATAAAACAGTGGAATAACCACCGATTCTCGTCAATTTACTAACGGTCCTTTGCTTGGTGACGTCAGATGCGAAATAAATTACGTCACATAATATCAGTTTCAAAACGCGTGAGACGTGCATCGCTTGTGCTTAACCCCTTCGCCGTAATGACATCATATGCGCATGGTCTGCGATGCGGGCAGGCAACGCCCATTATCTGACACAAAATCAAACTGAACAAAGATTAAAATATGCACTTTGGATTCGCACAAACGGATGCTAACATTCTTCAATTACTCACGCTTAGTTCATGTCACCGTTTAGCGTATCCATCCAGTTGTCAGTTTTGTTCTTTTTAAATAAAATGTTCACTTAGTGAAGAGCTCATGTTTAACATCTACGAAGTTCGCCCCCTCATGGCGAATAATAATAATAATAATAATATTAATAAAAAAATAATAGTTTATTACCAAATGCCAGCTTTAAGTTCATTTCGAAACTTGTAAAAAAAAACCTAGAAACATAAAATTTACAATCAACTAGGGCATCCAAGTTCCAAAAATTAGGGGATTTAGCCACCTAAATCCCAGAACTTTCGAGATTAACAATGAGCTACATTTGTCTAAAAATGGGTTATAAATTTGTTATCACATGAATTTTAGTATTACACAATGTAAATTATAAAATTGTAAACTAACTACAAAGGAAAAAATTAACTCTTTTTCCCTTTCCTCTCGTCTAGATGTGGTCTAATTACTATGAATATGTAATGTAGGAAACTTTATATACTCATGTCACTACTAATAACAGTGTCTAAATTCTAGATTGAGGAAAGAACTTAAAATATTTTCACTGGTCTTTCAACGCCATTAAAGAAAACTAGCGGAGTCGCTCGCTTCGCTCACTCATTCCGCGTCGTCTCGCTACGCTCGAGGAGATTTCTTGCTGCAAAACTTATAAGTTCACTATGCGATATTGGTCATCTCGAGAGAAGGTCAATATTATTTTTTTACGTCCAAGGAGTCAAGCAAAAAGATCAAGCAATTTATCAGAAAAGCCCTGTTTCTGATGGCGAACGCTGATTTTCGTTCGCTTCTCTCACTCAATCAGCGCAAACATTTCCTCAGAAACTTGACTGAATCAATGTAACCACCAAGAACCTCACATCATTTGTAATTTGTGTTAGTACACACTTTATATGGGTTTTCTTGTTTCACTTATTTTAAGAATATTGTTCTTTTACGTCCTGCTCAGTACAGATTTTTCCATGGGCGTCTTATCACTTCACTTTCTGATGATCCCTCACTTGGAGAAACATCTGCAGAACGTCAGTTGTAATCTCCAGCGAAGGTGAAAGATGAAAGATTGATAGAGCGAAGCGAGCCACACATTCAAAAGGTTAATTTACGTGGAAATCGCTTGCTTTGCTCTTCAATCCACGCACCTCCGTGCTTCAGAAACACGAATGTTTGACACCGTTTTAAAATCAAATCAATTGTTTTGATTTTTCCTGCATATAGTCTGTTAGTATAAAACCAATTTTAAAATGTATATGTGGTGTGTTGCAAAGTACGTCGTCCGTGCCCCCATTTCCAGATCATCTCTCTTTGCTCGAGGAGGTTTTCATGAACAAACTATGACGTCATGAACGAACCTCATGACGTCATGAACAAACATCATGCGGGTAAAAAACTTAGATGTTAGTTTTTCAGGTTCTTTCGCTTATTTGAAGATGATAATATCAAGTTACATCATGAAAAAAGGCATATTAAAAGCGAAAATTAATTATCTTTCGTTTGGTCCTACTCCCATCTTTGTAGGTGCTTTGGTTCCAGAGGAGTAGAGGTACAAACACGCACGCACGCACATCATATGATTTTAATTTGTCTGTTGAATTCATCTTTTTCTTATTACTTAGGCATCAGAAAGAGAAGTTAATGTTAACACACAGTTACAAACACATAAAAAAAGTTTTCTGCGTTTTCCATCTTACTGCAGCTTCATAGCTCGTCGTTTAGTTATTAAGCTTCGTTTGCACTAGAGAAATGTAAAAAATGTGGATATCAGTTGTGGATGTTGTTTTGATTTTAGGGAGCACGAATGCAAACTGGGTTATCTGCCGACGATGAAGAGAGGGACAATTTAGCTGGTGAAACCCAACTAAATCAGGAGTGGCTATCAGGGGAAGAGTCTAGCAATGCCAAAACGTTACAATGCTACAGCATATGACAGTAGTGCAACAAGAAGGCGGCGAGGTGCAAAAGCATTGATTAATGCTGATTCAAACAAGAAGCAATGATGCTTGAGCTGAGAAAAGTAATATTGTTGTTGCATCTTGTTCCAGTTTACATTGTTGGCCGGAGAAGCCCTTATGCCATCAATCTCAGTGAAATGACCCTGGTTTCCCTTAAATCTTCCAGTTTTGAACCATTTACCTTGCTAAGTTCTTAATTTTGATGCCTTCAGCGTCAAACTTGGGTGGCTGACATGACTGAATGGCTTATTTGGTTCACCAATGAGGTCTTCGGGAAACTAGTTGATATGTTTCTAAATAGTTTTTCTTTGTATTTTTGTCGCGATTACCAAAACTCCTTGAAAAATGAAGAACCAATTATTCTTACAAGGAAGAATCAAATACGAATCGTGCTGACTTACGCAGAATCTATATAACAAAAGTTTGTTGCCATCAAGTAATGGACATGGAAAAAGCACGGACAGAGCATAGACATAAATAGTATTTCTAACGCTTTTTTTTTGGCTGAGTGGAGAATAGACATACACCTGACAAACCCAACTGTAACAATGACTATAGAAAGAAGGGAAAAAAGCCAATAACATAACTTTAAAAATGAACAATCAACTAGGCTTACGACAGAGGTGACCCTGTGCTAAATCTAGACACGTGATAGTATATTTCAATAATACAATAGGCAACGAATATAGCATAGGTGGTACATAGACATAGATGTATAATGGTCCTTTTTTGGAGAATGGGCATGCACATGCTAAACCAAACAACAGCAACAGCAACAAATAGGTAGCGGAAAACGCTAAATCTAGAAACACGCTAGTGTGTCGCCAAGAAGTGGAAAGGCGGCCCTAACAGACTGTGTCTTTTAACTGTAACGACCTTATACCTGATTTCAGCCTACTGATGTAAATTCCCCATGCGGTAGACATCTTTGAAAATCGTTCGATTCAGGTGTCAGTAGTGGTAAAATACGATATTCGGTTACACATATATACCCCCCACTTCCGGTCACGTGATAAAAGTGGGGGTAATGATGCACTTCCGATCATCTGTTGAAAAGTGGGGTTCCATTTTTCGTCAATCTGGAGGATGGTGGAAAAGTGCATTTTACTATCTGTTTTCCGGCTTTCGTCGATGTGGAGGACGGTGGGAAAGTACTTTTTGCTTCCTCCTATGATGTCACTTCCGGTCACGTGATCAAAGTGGGGGTATTGATGCACTTCAGATCACAAGTCTCTTCCATTTTTTTCGTCAATCTGGAGAAGGGTGGAAAAGTGCTTTTTACTATCTTTTTCCAGCTTTCGGCGATCTGAAGAAGGGTGGGAAAGTACTTTTTGCTTCCTCCTATGATGTCACTTCCGGTCATGTGATCAGTGTGGGGTAATGATGCACTTCAGTTCACATGATGAAAAGTGGGGTCGTCACTTCCGGTTTTTTGTCAATCTAGAGGAAGGTGACCTTTTTTCGTTTTTTTGTTATTTTGGAGAGGATGCCTTTTTCTACCTTTTTTAGGTCACAAACATACATATTCCCAGTCATGAGATCAAAAATGGGGGTGTCACTTCCGGTGGGTAACGAAAAGTGGGGGTCCTGTTTTTCATCGATCTGAAGGATGGTAGGAAAGTGCCATTTGCTACCCTATTTTCGTTTTCATCAATCTGGAGGATGGTGGGAAAGTGCCTCTCGGTAATTTTCTTCATTTTCATCGATCTGGAGGATGGTGGGGAAAGTGTCTTTCAGTACCTTTTTTCATTATTAAAAATAAATAACAAAAAAAGAAAAAGCATGGATTCCAGTTCAATAATTTTAACGGGAATAGGTGCCGAACTGAGTTGCAATTTAAAAACGCCCATATACCTAGACCCTAAAAAAGAGTATGAAATGGCGCTCGTCTCCTTGGATACGTACTACAGTATTTTCAACGTGCACGCTGACAATAACGAATTTTTGTACACCATCGACGGTGGAGCGAATTGGATCGAGGTGCGCGTCGTTCCCGGCGCTTACGAAATTTCGGACTTGAATAATTTTATACAGTCTACTTTAGAAGGAAGTGGTCACGAAAAAAATGCTATCATTTTAGAACCGAACCATAATACTTTAAAAACAAATTTGGTTATAAATAATCCGCTCTACGGCGTTTCGTTTCTGGGAGATAATAATTTAGGAACAGTTCTAGGGTTCCTTCGGGGAACTTATACTAAAACTCAGCAAGGTCAAAAATCCGTGGATATAATGGGGTTGAATACAATTTTCGTTCATACCAACATAATCGGGTCTTCCTACGTGAATGACGACACTCAACCTTGCATATACGCTTTTTATCCGGGAGTGCCACCGGGTTATAAGATGATAATTTCCCCTCAAAATTTAATTTACCTTCCCGTAACTACCGACAAGATTCGTAATATTCGTATTTGGTTAATTTCTCAAGATAATGAAATGATAAATTTAAACGGGGAAACCCTTACCGTCAGACTTCATCTGAGGTCTAAAAAATAATTTTGTACGTATTAAAAAAAGAATGTTAGTATTCGAAAGAAAAAAAAGAATAATTGGAAAAGGATTCGTCGTAGATAATAATTAAGGGCAAAAAACGCAGCATTCATCAAATTTATAACGAGAGCGAGAAGATGAGTTTAACGGAACATTACCTCGATATAAACGAATCTTTACAACAAGATTCTTCTGTGGAGAGCTACGCATTTCACGAATATAATCCGATAGTAGGAACCAATCTAAACAACGTCAATTCGGAAATTAGAATCGTAATCCAAAACCAGGATTTGTTCCTACACGTCGCGAATAGTTATCTTCTGATTAAAGGCAGGTTACTGAATGCCGACGGTTCTAGTTTTGCCGATGCGGACGTAGTGTCTCTCATCAATAATGGTTCCATGTACCTGTTTTCCAGCATTAAATATCACTTGGGGGATAAGCTAGTGGACGAGTTAAATTACCCCGGTTATGGAACTCTCATGAAGGGTCTCCTTACATACGGTTCGACCGATCAAGTGTCATTGCTGGGGAACTGCTGGGCGTTAGATGCGGCAGAATCTTCCGCGGCCAGTTTAAACGATAACATCGGATTCAAATTACGGCATTCCATCATCGTGAAGGAAACGACTCCTAAAGGAAGCTTCTCATTCGCCATTCCCTTAAAACACTGCATGGGATTTTTCGAAAATTATGACAAGGTGCTGTACGGTGCCAAGCATGTCCTAACGTTGTCTAGGGCGAGCAATGACGATGCTGTATTCAGGGCAGCTGCAACAGCCGTTGGGAAAGTCGAATTGAGTAGCGTTTCGTGGCACGTACCCCACGTAACCACATCCGACGAGCAAAAACTCAGGCTTTTTAGCTATATAGAAGGTGGGATGAACGTGGACTTGGGTTTTAGGCACTGGCATTACGATAGTTGCGAACTTCCTCAGAGCACTAGTTTCACATGGCGCGTGCTTACTACTTCGGCCGTTGAAAAACCGAGGTGGGTTATTCTAGCTCTTCAGACTAATAGAAAAGATGCGCAAACTAAAAATCCAGCCGTATTTGATCACTGCAGTCTTCAAGACGCTCACGTAACTTTAAATTCTGAACGTTACCCGTTCTTGGACTTGAACGTAAATTACGCTACTGGAGAATACTCGATCTTGTATAGAATGGCTCAAGAGTTTAGACGCGCTTTGTACGATGTCGGGGACTTGTGTATCGATTCGGTGCAGTTTAAAAAGACTTATCCTCTAGTAGTTTTGGACTGTTCCAAGCAATCGGAGAGACTTCAGTCCGGCATAGTCGACGTACAAGTAAAGTTGAAATTTAACGCCGCGGTTCCAGCTAACACGACGTGCCACGCGCTGTTGATCGGCGATAGAAAAATGAGTTTGAAATTGGATAAAGGCAAAGTCGAAGTAATTTATTAAAAAAAAGAGAGATGGTGAAACAAAAACCGAAAACAAGTAAAATCGGAAAAAAACGGAGCGGGGTAAAAAGAAAAAAGATCGCGAAACGAGGTGGGTTTTTACCATTGTTGGCATTGCTGGGACCCATCTTAGCCGGTGTAGGTGGTCTAGCCGGAGGTGCCACTGGTATCGCCGCTGCAGTTAAAAAGAGCCAGAACGATGCTAAGGTAATGGAAGAAATGGTGAGACATAACAAGAAGATGGAGGGTTCGGGGTTGAAACGTAAAAAGAAAAAAAAGCGAATCGTGGCAGAGGACTCTTTCTAAGGCCAGTGAAGGTCTGATCGATTTTGCTAAACCGTTAACGAATCTCGATTTAAACAGATTAGTCAAAGTTTTGAAAATTCCTAAATACAGAGGTACTTTTAGCAAGGATCGTCTGCCGTTAAATCCTAAACCTCGTGGCGAATGCGGCATTGTTAATCTCGAAAATTTTCACGATGGAAATGGAAGTCATTGGGTGGCTTACTCGACAGTTACTGACATACCCTGTTATTTCGACAGTTTCGGGAACCTCGAACCACTGACATCCATTTCGGAGTATTTGGGTCCCGTTAAATACAATTACGACAGGGTGCAAAATTTTAATCAAACATTGTGCGGTCATTTCTGTTTATTTTTTCTAAGTTTCTCTTGCAAGGGATATGATTACGAAGATATTTTAAGACGGTTAGCTCTTTAACCCCATTTTCTTCGTATGGATCGGTAGGTCTCTGCTTTGACCATGGTATACAACGAGTCTTGGTTAGGTATATATCTATCTGGTAATCTTTATCCTCCGTGCTTGCTGTATCAGCCATTATATAAATCACGTTACCATCGTTCACGATGATCGGTATTTCAGTTATACTTAGAGTTGATGGTTGGAGAAGTCTCTCGAAACCAAGATAAACTTGAAATCCTTTGTTTTCGGGTACACTTTCCGATAAATCAAAAAAATGAGTTATTAAACACCGAATCTTTATATCTGGAGGATTTGAACTATTTATATAGTCTGCGCTACTTCCTATATTCATTCCCAGGATATACCAACCGGATGTTGATAAGTAGTATTGGCGAGGATAATTATTGTTACACGTAAAAAAGTGACCTTTAGGGTAAGGACTAGTTCCGCGAAAAGTAACTATACAGTCGATACGTGGATTTATATATCTTTCCATCACAAAACCGACGTTGTCAAAATGATTCTTGGCTTCCTCCGTGTCTGGTGGGAGTTTTTTTTCTACGTTTAAAGTAACCATTCGACTATCGACGTAACCCTTAGTAGCCACGTCGTGTTCCGCGGTTGGAGGGAGCGTAAATTTGATTCGTCTATTTTTTGCATCGAGTACCCCATCCTCGTCCTCGTTCAACGCCGTTTGAAGTTTGTCTATTTCGTAGGCATCTCTAATAACCTCGAAGAAATAGTCTCTATTAACAGCTTCCGAAGGGCTTTCGGGGCTCGCCAGGTTACTGATTCGTTTATTTTTAGCGTCGAATATGCCGTGAGAGTCCATGATCAAGGCATTATCAAGTTTGGTTTCTAATTCGTTTATACCGAGAAGCTTCGCGTCGACGTATTCTTTATTCGCGGCATCCTTAGATTGTGCTGGTGATGCGAGATTCTTGATTCGTCTCCGTGTTGCATCGAGTACCAAACGCTCACCCTCATCCTCGTTCAACGCCGAGTGAAGTCTATCTATGCGGTACCCGTCTCTAATAGTCTCGAACAGAAATTCTCTAGTAACAGCTTCCGAAGGTTTTTCGGGGTTCATGAGGTTACCGATTCGTTTATTTTTTGCATCGAATATTTCGCGAGAGTCCATAATCAAGGCATTGTCAAGTTTGGTTTCTAATTCGTTTATACCGAGAAGCTTC
>JAHWFP010188198.1:0-11448 GCA_023313725.1 Lithobius niger
CCCTTTTACCAGTTTTGGTTTTTGATATGATCAATTCTACTGAAAATTGTAAGGTTTGGCCGTATCGTTCCATTCGAACACCTAATGACAGTTATGAAGTAATTATCATCATTTATTATGGGTCATTATTACCCCTTTCGACAAGAAGCAACTTTTGGTAACATTTTGTCAGCCTTCGAACGCCGTATGAAGCAACAACTTTCCCACGAGGACTGATGTTCCCTTCTTTGCAACTTTGTAACTTGGCTTTTGGCGGGTAGCTTGATATAAATGAAGAGATCGTTTTACCGCCAAACACAATCGCAAAAGGTAGCTACAAGCGATGCTCCTTGTCGTCTTGTAAGACAAATTCAAGTTGATCGATGTCACGTTGTAAATAATTCTTGTTGTAATTTTTGCTGAAGGAGACGAAGTAAATTGGATCATTTTGTTTGCAAGCGTGAGTCGTCCCTTTGAATTTATAATGGCGGCAGCGGTGGTCACGAACTAAGTCCTCAAGAAGTAAGAATTTTTTTGGCACCATTGAATTTATAATGGTGGCCAGCGGTGGTAACCACATGCTCTCCAACCCAGAGTTGTTTTTTCCGACCATTAAGTTAAAATGACGTTTGGCGAGAAGTTGGCGTCAGGAGTTGATGAATAACTTCAGGAGGGTGGCCAAGAGTAACGAAGCAGGAAGATTTCTCCAGTGAGTGTAGCACTCGTTTGGAGGCAAAAACACGCAAGTTGGAAGGCGAAACAGAAGATTGACGGAGAGGATTACTGCAGTTGGGCAAAGAACTAAGGCATCCAGGCACGAGGACGAGCGATCCGGTATAGAAGCAGCATAAAGTCAAGTGTCGTGGAAGATTTGGTCGAATCCGGTGTCGAGGAAGAGGCAGATCGAGGCTGAAGGTTTTTGCGGCGGCAGAGAATCGTCGTCAAGGCTGATGTGAAGGCGTCGACTTGGGTGTTTTATTGCAACACGGCAACAGGGGTAAGGCAAACTTTTTTTTTCACACTCTAGTAGTGGGGCGTTGGATTGAAAGAGTTGTTTATTCCGGTACAGTTGCGTGTTGGCATTTTTTGTTTGGTGTGTTGCTGCTTTGATGTACTGTTGGTTACGTAGTGTTTACTGTAGTTAAACATGGATTTATTAGAGGGTAGGACGGTTGCTGAGTTAAAAGCTGTGTACGAAGAATTATATGATTTACATGTGCCTGAAAGCAAGAGTGATATTCTTGGGTTGTTTAAAGAAGGGTTGGAGGGAGGAGAACTTTTGCGAGGGGATCTAGAGGCAGCAATTCAAACGGTTGATGATGAAAGAGGAACAAAAAGAGGGGGAGTTAAGGGAAAAAGAGGCTTTAAAGAAGAGGAAGGATAAATTAGCAAGAGAAAAAAAAAGAGGGAAATTGAATTAAGGGAACAAAATGAACAGTTTAGGAGGGAGCTTGAATTAAGAAGGGAAAGGTTTGCTGAGGATTTAAGAATGAAAAGTGAAGCTTGGCAAGAAGAAAAGTTAGAAAAGGAGGCAGTTTTGGAGCAAATGAGTCGTAAAAGAGAAGAGACTTATGGAGTGGGAAGTAACTTAAAGGATAGGCTTGTGTGAAAGCAATATTTTATTGGGTACCAAGGATTGGGAGAGATTTCGGGAAAGAAATATTTTATTGGGTACCACGGTAGTGGTGGTATTGTGCAAAATGGTGTGAACTTGTGTAGTACTGGTAATTTGGATGTTGGAAAGCAAACAATGGGATGGATGCTGTGTTGAGAACGATTTCCCGGGCAACAAGGAGCTAGCTTCGGCTAACAGTGCGCAGGCACGGCCGCAAGCAGATAATCAGGCAGGAGGAAGAGCGCCTTTAATGCAAGGGAAGCTGTAGGCAAGGTATTGAATGTGCTGTTGCAACAGAATGTGAAAGAAAGCCAAAGAGCGGGGAAAGGTAATTACGAAATGTTTGCAAAGTTGTAACGAAAGTAGTAAAGGTGACGAGCAGTCAACTGATACATTCATTGAAGGCAATGTATTTGATAGTTTATTTATGCTCGAAGACCAAAAGGTGGGAGCGTTAGATGATATCGTTGCTAGCAAAGATGTTACAAAAATTGGAACGCTGGAATCTAGTGTCAAGGTCGTTGCTGCGAAGGCCGATAAAATGGAAATGGGTGAAAAGCAACATGCTATAGTAATTAAAGACACGCGTTTTGTGGGTGCAGATATAAATGCTGTTTGTGATGTGTGTCATGTTAACGATGTAGCTAAAAAGGCAAGAGGCAGATTTGGTGTGGTGACTGTAGGATTAAATTATTTGTTGAAAATGGAAGCTGGTTTGTTGAGGGCAGAGCAGTTGTTTGGTTCGGAGTGTGGCTTAAGAAAAGGGGTTGGTAGAAAGGAAATTTCTGGGGAAAAGGAAAGTCTGGCAGTTCAGCTGATTGTTACGTTGGATTCGGAAGGGAACGCAAAAATGGTCCTGGCAAGCCCATCAGTGGTGTTGACAAGGTGGGAAAATTGGTAGTAGATGGGGGTGTTAAAGGGGCAGGTTTGAGGTTGTGTGACAGAGAGGTGCGGTATGGTGCCCTTTGGGGACTGAGGCACAACCACGCTCTTTCACAACAAAATTTATTTACTTATCACCTGTTTACCTTTTAATACTAAGGACTCAGGTTCGGTGTTCGTCTGGAACCTCCTTGCGAACACTGTGGATTTAGATTGTCACAACACTTTACTTACTTTGTCCCCAAACAGATCGTGCCAATGGATTTACTTCAATACTACCAAATACCCAAATATTAGATTTCCAAATACCCAAAATTAATCTTATAGCTAAATACTCAAAAGCAAACAACTATCTGACTTCATTCCATTTATTCATTCACATTTACTTTAATTTACATAAATTCTCAAATATTACTTTATCCAAGAACAATTATTTAGTCTTTAAATTTCAAAAGCACAATACCCAATCACTTTAACAAAATTACAAAATCGAACTTTAAATTATTCCAAATTAACAAATTACCAATTAATAATGAAAACGATCAGCTTGCCACTTTATCACTAAACCCAATCAAAACACAAAAGAAAGCTTCCCAAAATCAATTTACACAAAAGCACAAACTCACAATCTCTTTCCTACCTGGAATCCAGGTCTGAAGCGTTGCAAGGAAGCCCTATTCCTCCGGAATTCTCAACTAATTGCGACCTTCTTGTTTGTTCAATCAAAGTTCCAAATTAGCACTCAAAATGGCTTCGCCCTAGTTCATATTCTTCTTTTGCTCTTTTTGCACACGCTGAAGCTTAACGTTAATACTGGTCCTGTTTCACGCGACGAGGACTTAAACGCGACTTGCCCTTTTCTGCGCTGAGGGTGAACGCAAGCAACTTTCAAATTTTCACGCGATTTTGAACAAAGACTTTTCCCAAGTTACTCAAACAAAGAACTGCAGCACTACACTCAATGCCTTTTTCCCACTTCACACTCGAACTACCCAGGCCAAACTCTCTACTCACTCTTCACTCTACCGATGCCTTTGTCCCACTGCCGAACCAAAATTTCAATTTCTCGAAGTTGGCCCACAAAACTCTTCTGCCCATGCGCGACTTTTCCACTACGTCATTTCTATTTCATTGGTTTCGTTAATTTATTCCGTCCGAATTTGGGCAAAGACTCCTCATGACGTCATGATCACCTTGACAACACCAACTAGCATCTTACCCCAAAACTTCACGTCACGACAGATGTCCTCCTACCCCAACTTTCTACACCCACGCCTCTGGCGGTGAAAATCTTAACTTTCCTTTCCTTTCCACTTGCAACTTCAGACCAGCATTCTTCCTTTGATCTGAAAAATCAATAACTCAAAAACCAAAACTTATAAAAATATATCGCTTTCAGAAATGAACTGGAGACCTGATTACCTTTCCAAAAATAACAAACAATACACAATCCGTAACTTTTCAAAGGATTTGGCAATGGTGGCTCATTAATGCAGCACTAATTTTACAATCTTTTAATTTTGCAACAATTTTTTAGCATTTTCAAACATCAATAAACATTGCTAACGGGATTCCACTTCACAATGCGACATGGAAAAACATTTCGGCCCTTACCTTAGGAAAAAAGATTTTCTTTTAATCAGTCATCTATAATTATCTTAATTAATTTTGCTAGGCACTAATTATGAAAATGTAACTCATCTAATCTTACCAAACTGTTTCATAGGTCAGCAGACCTTAAAATAAAGCATCACTACTTACAATTTTTTTTGTTTTGAACCAAAACCGCACGTAGGCCTATGTCACATTTTCCATTTAAAAAAAAACAAATTACAAGACTGTCGCACACAAGGGATTTATGAGAAATCTATAAACATCATCACAATTCACAATTCATACTGTTCTACCATTCATTCAAGTCAAGTATACAGCAAATACATAAGCAATCTTTGCTCGCATACTTCGGCGTATTGCAGGAAAGCTCTGCAAAACGTAATTTTCTACTAATTTCAAAACATTCAATTTTAACTCAATTTAGGCTGTAACTACAAGTTCTAGAGGCTTATTCCTCGGTCCCAGAGACATATAATTTTACATAAGTCGGCAAAGATATCGTCATACTGTCATTTTCATCATAGAACTCTATATCCATGCTCAAAGGGTTACTTCCAATTTAATCTTACTTTTACACAATAGAATCTCGCTGACATCTTTATTTTATTTCCTATGGACCAAAATAATCTCTCAATTTAATAATTTCACAAGTCTAATGAGGGTGGGGGGGGGGTTCCAATTTAATCAAATCATCGAATAGTCGTATTTCCAACAGACTCAAATGCATTACGTTAAGACCTTTGATTGACAGCTAGACTTGAGACCCGCGCACAGCTCTAAATAAATATTTCCGACAGGTGGCGGACTCTACTCACAACAAGGTGGCAAATCAGGGAACTAATAATCCTGGCCCATTCTGTCTGTCCGCCATGTTTCTCTGACGTAGGCAGAGGGGGAAAACTCTGACCAGATGGTGGGTTATTTTAAGCGAAAGAACCCCATTTCAGCCATCAACTTTTCCAACGCACACACGACATTTAGCTTTCTTGATTTCAACTGCAACTTCACCACGAGATATGAAATTCGAAACAATAAATTACTACAAAATATTAAACCATGTATACAACAAACATACAAACAAATTATAATTACCAGGCAACCTTTTTAATTTAGTCAACAGAATAATAAAACACACACACACACAAAAATATATTTTATACTTGGGTCATGGTGCTTGATGGGTGGGAGCGTCACTCGCAAATTCACTCAATTTTAACGAATTTCCAACTCTAAATTTTTGTAAAGGGAGAAGTCAACTTTTTTTAGATGCTTCTAAACTACGCTATCGTTTATACTCGTAATCAAGTTACTGTACTGTACTAATTAATAAATATCGAATAAACACAAGATAAATTAAACTTCTAAACTACAAACACGTCAAAACATTTCACTCGATTCCTAATTGTATTTTTCTCCTTACTTAGTACGTCTGCGAAGTAGTCTGATGAATCTTATTCCCAATTTCGTACCTTTAATACTTAAATATTTCTTTAATTTAGATACCCATGAATTAACAGCAACTCAAAGATTGCCAACTACGGATTTCTAATTCCGAATTTCCAATTACTGAGCACACTTCACATTGTACAGCGATAGCAAGAGAGGGGGGGTCTCTACAAATTCTAAGTACGTTTTTTTCTGATATAGGCTCTATGGGAATCTTCATGTCCATTTCGGCAGGATTTCATTATGTTATTTACTTATTTATTTTTCTTTTTTTTTTCTTTTTCTGTTCTGCTGTGCTCTATGGAAACAGTCAACAATGTACTCATACAAGCAAGCTTTTCACTACCACACTATTGCTACATTATGCGTTAAGGTTCGTTACTTTATCTTCGCTTTGGGCTTGCGTATTGGAGGAATATAAGCCATTGTCTGACCAAATGGACAGCTTCTGCACAACTAGGATAACTTTGGTTTTTGCACTAACCTTTTGATTGTTTTCTCTCTCCAAACATCCTTTAGACTATGCTCTCTCGTCCTCCAGTACATGTGCTCTACCAAAATTCATTATCATTGAATTATTTATTTCTTTTAAAGGGGGGATTCCACCAAAATGCTTTGCATTCGTTACTAAGTTTTCAAGTCTACATACATTTTCACAAGATTATTAGGCAATTTCATTAGAAAATAACTCATCCTGAGTTCATGCTCTTTAGCACGCAACACAGGCAGCAATAATGCAATTCGACCTTTACGGTTTCTACCAAACATACATGACACTAAAAAATAATACACAACATGAAATAAACACTTCAGAAGCTCTTACCACCTTTCAAGCTTCAACACTTTATTCTGAATGCAACTTACTGTTTAGCTAAAATAAAGAAGGAGGTTCTCTAATTTATTTTCATAATAATTTCTGTTCCATAGATTTTAATTTTTCCTTTTTGCAATTTCTTATTTAAATTTCTGTTCTAAATTCTCACGGTTAAGTTTTAACAGGGGAGGGGCAGTTTTCTTACCACTTTTGTTATTTCTCTTTTTATTTTGTTCTTTTTTTTTTCAAGAGATGTATCAATAACTTGCATTCACATTTTTAAACACAATAAAATACATTTCAATAGAATAACACTACAATACAATCTTCTTGGCTTTCTTGCTGGGAAAGTTCAATATTTTTATTTGTTGCGATTTTTCAATTTTGTCTTGCTGTCTTGATGTTATAATTTTTATTTCTTTCCGTTCTCTTTTTTTTTTCAACTTGTAGATAGTCAAGAAAGGATTTTTAACTCTTTCTCAGTCCCTTCTTTCAGTGAGTACCAAAAGAGGTACCACACACGTTGGAACTTTAGGGACACATCTGTGTCATACATAAATCTTGCACACAAGCTCTGGAATCACCTTCACTGACATTTAAACTTTTTCCGTTCGTCTTAGGATGCTGTTAGAACAACATCGAGGCACATTTTCAGTGGGTTTTTACGATTTTCTTTCTCTGAACCTTGTTTGAGTTGCGCGGCGCTCTAGCTTACGCAAACAGGACAATTACAGACTCCGGAACTTCCCGCTGGTTTTGGGCTTTCCTTCTACATCCGTTAGCGCACACACATGGGTTGGGTTTGGGTTGAAGATCTATTTTAAATTTTTTTTTTTTTTGAGACACAAGTTTTCTCCTTCTTGGCAATTTTAATGGAACTGCTTTCACTCTGCCTAAGTTGAGGGAAATTCTCAAAATTAATATTTCAGGTATCTTCACCTATACCTTCCGATGACATACTATGCCCCTCAACAGTAGTTCCGATGACAACTCAATTTAACACAATTTGGAACTTGATGGTGAAAACGAAATGTTGGGTAACATGGCAAAGTCAGGATTCTTTCTATTTTATGGCTGCAGGTTAACTATTTATTCACTATTGAAGCAGAGTACGGTCAAATTTCAAGAAAGATAAGTTTTTTCAAAGTTTATGAAATTTGCTGTTCACTGCACAGGGGTTTACTGAAGTTCTACTGGTAATTCAGGTATGTGCTCTGCAATCAGAATGTTAGGGGGCCACTTCATTTGTACGGGAGTGGGCTTAGTCTTTATTGCAGCAGACATACCTTTCTATTTCTCCATAATAAACTAAATTTGTCTTCGCTAGTTTCTATTGTTATAGTTCTACAGGAAGGAGGGTTCTATTTTGCTTTGTATATTTTCACAGTTCTTATTATCAGATGCAGGATTTGCTTCTACTTTGTATGTAGAAGGCTTAGTTCTCGTTATGGTAAGCTAATGGTTATTGAAGGAGACAAGCTTTGTCACTGTCACTATTGATTTTGGCAAGAAGGACTGTGGGCCTCAGTTGTTTGTAGAGGACTTAGTCTGTAAATTTTTAGCTCACAGTTCAGAAGAAAAGAGGGGGAACTATTTTACTGGTTGCACTGTTTATCGAAGCATCTCACCTGGAAGGATACTTTCTGGCTCTGTTCAGTTACTTAGTTGTTAGGGCATAGTTCGTAGGGGACTGGTAAAAAGAGTACACTGGCAAAGTCACTGCTCACTCAACTGGCGTCGTTCCATGTGACTTACTTGTCACTGTTGAGCATTGTCTCTCAATCTGCTGATAACATGAGGCATTTGAGGAAGTTTCATGATGTGTTTGTGTATTCTTTGTATTTTGGTGGGAAAGGCGGCTCAGTCTGCAAACGCCCTATTGCCGAGTATGGAAGGGGGGGGTTTGCCTTGTGTGATTTGTTCCCCGGTGGTGAACTATGTAACTGTTGAGCTGCAACTGGAGGTTGGTTTGTTTGGTGTGGTTTTTGTGTGGTACAGTGGTGCGTTGAGATCGGTATGAGTTGTGATGGAGCAAAAAGAAAGTCTATTGTAAGCTTCTTATGGTGTGCAGAAAGTATGGATGGATGGATTGCTTGTTAAAGAATGTGATCGAGGAAGAGGAGGTGTGTTTTTGGGTGCAATGCAGGTGTTGTCAGTGGGGCGGTTTGGTGATGTGCTGGCCCTGTTGCTGTGTTGCAAACATTTGGTGAAGAGGTGAAGCAGTACTGTGATGTGTTGATGGAGTGGTGGTGAGAAGCGGTGTTGTGTGATGCTGGTGGAATGTGATGCAAGTTGTGTGTGAAGTGAGGTGCGTAATGGCTGTGTGTGCTCAAGAGGGAAGGTGGGGGTGTTTCCCAACTGTGTGTGATCTGAAGCCTTCTTTGTGCCATCCTGGTGATTGACATCACTAGGGAACCAGCGGCTAAGCGAGATTTGTTTAGCAACAAGTCTCAATCTAGAGTTGGAGGTGTAAGGTTTGGCCGTATCGTTCCATTCGAACACCTAATGACAGTTATTAAGTAATTATCATCAATTATGGGTCATTATACTAGGGCCACTAAGAGAATGACTTGATGTTATCATCGATTGTTTAAGTCGTGACCTCGCTTGCTTTTTTTTTAGGTGCATGCAAGGTGCACTGGTGACCATTCACTACCCGTTACCAAGGATGCTTCCATGGTTTGGCAGCGCTACGTATACGATCGGATCGAGGTCGTCCGTGCATTAGCAATGAATTCAATTGGAATGATCGTTTTGAGACGTTGTTATGGCTACGTCAACACATAAAATAATTTTAGCAGTAAAGAAAGATAATTTGTGGTTCCTCTCATAATATAGCGAAGTGAGAAAATGTTTGTTCCACTAGAAGTACTTTTAAAAACGATTTAAAAACAAGGTTCGTTACTGATTATAAACGTCGCTCGCGCTTAAAGCATCATTCATCCTCCCCTATGGTTGCCAGGCAACAACAAGTAACGCAGACAAGCCATCCAAATTCAGCTGCCCAAAATCCAAACAAGCGAAATAATAATGAAATATTAAATTAAATCCCTTTAATTTTTTTATTAAATAAAGGTAAAGTAAAATAAGAAAAATGAATAAGACGAGCTCCACGTGTCTAAAATAAGCATACTACCAAACACGAAAAACTGTTGGACTGCGTACGGCAACTGTGAAATCGACCGTAGCCATCTCGTGATTTCGGCAGTGTTCTATTACTTTCGATAACAAAAGCCTGGCGAGTCGAAAATAGTTTACAATAAATTTACACGTTTTACTTTGAAACGTGTGTAAATCCTAGATAAACGGGGAAAACAAATACATTGACAGTGTTAGTTGCCAAACTCTCTCGTTGACCTCTCGTTTGTTTACATACGTATAACAAAGTGGAGCTACAAATCAACATCTGTTTTGCCCACTCCCGATCATTTCGTGAGATTTATTGTATCCAGACGTTAACTCTGTAGTATTGCACGTATGTTCTTTCAATGATTTGTTCTGTTGACAAATATTTTGAATCGTAGCACGAAACAAGGAATCGGTGGATCGTTATCCCGCGTTTTCTTTATCACCGCCCCTTACTTTAATTGCTGTATAGCGCCGATTACTACCATAAAAATATGAAAAACTAGATTGCGCTGCCCCCCCCCCCCAATACTTATGACAATTTGTCAATCTAGTTTGTAATACAGTACATTGTAATCAGCAGCTAGGAAATAACACAAATAAGAGCACAATGGATTTTTATTTTTATTTACCAAGACTTCTAACAAGACGGCTATCCTTTTTCCAGCTAACCCCAAGCATTCCTTCGCTCTGCCGACACTTTCTTAAGAATAGGGAGTTGTTTATTTGTACGCATGTCTACAATAATACGTCTTATTGACGAGTCGAAACAAATTGAGCTGCGAAATGGGTGATAGACGTGGCCTTTTTTTTCCCCCCGGCGTGTCTACATCACTTGCCCGGAAAAGCTATAGGGCATTCGCTATAAGCGTCACGAGCGTTAGGCTCCGCCCACAAGATACCGCCTGGAGGACCAACAAACCATGCTCTCGCTAGCCACCTACGGTAAACAGCGTGTATTCAACCGTTATTTTCTTCAAGAAAGTAATGTCATCGTTCATTTTCGTGATGTATATCGCTGCACTAATAAAATTTTAAACGTATGCTCGTGTTTTTATCGTTGTACGGCGGTGAACGAAATATTTTCGGCAATATTCAATGCTTCAGCTGCAGCGTGAAAACGCCGTTTACCAGCTAGCTGTTCGTACGGCTGATTTATCGGAAAAAAGGCAAGGAAATGTAATCTCCTCGCAGCATTTCATCACATAGCTAAGAAAGCAGTTCTCCATGAATAATTTTCTATTCAGATTGGCAAGAGTACAAAAAAAAAGTTGAAATACTTGAATTTTTTTTTTTTTTAAGTTTAACACGTGAGCACTGTTGAGACATAAAATCGGCAAATTAAAAACGTAACTTGTTTATTTCGGACAGCATTACCCGAATTTTTGCAAACACGGCCAACATTTTGTAATATTCAACTAAAGATTTATTTATTTACATATTTAGATATTAACCAGTGGTCTTTATTTTTACCTTTCTATAAAACAGAACTGTCTGTCAAGAATAGTTGTTTTTTGTTTTCGTAAGGCTGCCCTACTTTTTTTTTAAAACTAAAATTAGTCTTGCTGTTAAATACTAATTAGTCCAGCTTGCTTCTTTTTGGGCATGCAAACGAAAATATTTTTTTTTATTGCTCGAACAAATTTATTACATGAATTTCACAAGTGAAATCATTAACTGAAAGGTCAAAGAAAACGATAGGAACTTAATTAGCGTCTCATTCAAGATATCTGACTAATTTTCTTCACACTCCTCCTGGTTTTTCACACTATTGTAACCTGATTCAGTACCCCACCCCCCACCCCCCAAAAAAAATAAACACGTAAATATTCTTCGCTGTGTATTTATTTAATCGAATAATTTTGTGGCCGGGAAAAATTTGGTGGATATTATATCAATTACCTGTTTGTGCACTATTTTGATAACAGTTCTAGGGACAACTGAAGAAACCTTTTAAGTTTACAATTACCCC
>JAHWFP010188203.1:0-27340 GCA_023313725.1 Lithobius niger
CTTTAAGAATCACGAAATTGTAGCTTTTGATGGCCAGTTCAAGCGTGGTAATAGATAATGTAAGATCATTATGTTTTTACTCCCATCTGGAGAAAAAAAAACTTGAGTAGTACGTTTCCGTAACTACCATTGTATTGCTAAGTTATTTAGCATCTACAGTAATACAGGAATCTGTTAGGAGAGGTCGCCACCTGTCTTAAGCTGGGTAGAGGTGTGCACCATGCCATCAAGACTAATTTTATGCTGGTGTTGTTGTTTAGTTTTAGGGAGCATGAACCCAAACTGGGTTTTCTGCCCCACGACGGTGAGAGGTACAAGTGAGCTGGAGGAATCCAAGCGAAAACCCAGGATCTTTTATATTCCACGAGCAACATGAGTTTAAGACACCACAGAGCTCTTCGCCTCCCAAAATTCCATTTTCGCCACTTGCTTTTAAACAGGTGTTTAAGTTGCAAAACAATGTCAAAGGTAAATCAACAAAGTTCATTACTTTCTGTCTTCAGCCTTCATCAGGCTCACGAGTTTGCGGAACACAAGTTTTTGAGGCTTACATTTTGAATTTCGCACTGTTCGAGTTAACTGTCCCATTGTGTAAAGCTTGTAAAGCGCGTAAGACTCGTAAAGCTCGTAAAAATGTAAGACTCAAAGACTTGTGTTCCGCAAACTCATGAGCCTGATGAAGGATGAAGACAAAAAGTACTGAGCTTAATGTTGTTAGCCGAAACTTCGCTTATCATTTTATCAATTTCATGTGTAAAATTGATAGACATTAGGTCATAGCGTAATTTATACTTGTAATATTGTTCCAGACCAAAGTAAAATGAATGAGCCTGTCGGCATTCAGACTTTGTGATTCTGAAAAGAGTCCTTGATTTTGTGAATTTTGGCACTTTCAAGTCCTTGGAATTGATTTCCCTGATGTGGTACAAACCCTGTGACGACAAAATTTTGTTGAATGTTGTTTATTTAGTTTTAAGACTTATGCTCACGGACAAATGCTGTTCTTAATAAGTGAACGTTGTATTTTATTTTGGATTTTTCTTTCAGTGCAGTAAACTTAGGGGATTTAGGAGTGATTTAAAAAAAAAAGTAAACGCGCCAAATTACATACAAAGTCGCTTTAACTATGGATGAATAAAATTTTAAAAAGAAATTAAAATAGAGGCATAAATAAGCCTGACTGTATTCATGTCGTCCAACGGTAAAAGGTTGTATGTTCCGTTCGTTCTCTGCAACAAAAAAAAGAGAGAAAAAAAGCAGAACTAAGTAAATCTTATCCAGTGTCAAATTTGGTGTGCTATATAGAGGAGCTGTCTCCTCTACTTAATAGATGCAGTAAACTTGGCGCTAAATAAGTACAATTACTACGTTTTTGTGCAGGAAAACAAAGGTTCAATTTTGGAAAATACGCCCTTTTGCCATTGGACGGCAGACTCAATTTTTATTTTCAATTACTACCAAGAGAGATAGGGAGGTAGAGTTACCGTTGGAATTATTTTTTAGCTACATGCTTGGTGGTACACTGGTAACAATTTACACAAAATTACCTTACCTGGTCCGTTTGTTACCTGGTAATATTTGTTTCCGGCACTTTGTACCCACTTCGAACGAACTGATTACTGACGCAAACATATGTTTCAGATGTAACGATAATGATGACACATATGACGCCTTAGGGACCGTCATGTTTCATTGCTCAGAGGGTGGGGAGTTGGGGGCAGAGGAAATTAGGGATTTTTTTTGGTCATACATTTTTTTAGGTCACGTCACCAGGGGGGGGGGGCGTCACACAAAAGAACAATGACCAAACTAGACGAAAGAGTAATTTTTGGACCTCAAAAATTCAAAATTCAGCAGTCAAAATTTATAAAAACGCCTCAGCTTCTAGGGTACCTTATGATGGGACTGTTTACAAAGTTTTTAAGCTATTAATAACAGCACCACGTGTATAGTTTCAACAAACTTTCAAGAAAAGCCTTCACTCCCAGTATCTTGGCTTCTTTTGTCAATCAGATGCCGATTATGTTACGGATATGGTCATACAAGCTAACAGTGCATTTATCATATGTATTGTATGAAACTCAACGCAAGATTTTGTAAGGAACATCAGTCTTTTATAGAACACTTTTAGCCCATCGTGTCTTTTCATTAAAAACGAGGCACGTTTTTGGTGCCAAGTACTTACTTAATTTGGCTACAGGAAAGAATGAACATATAGTCTCAATGGCATGCGGAAACCACACTTTCAGGGGGGGGGGGAGGGTACATTATTTGTGGACCTTGACAACGGGGGAGGAGTCAAGATTTTTTCAGGGTTTCAAAGGGGGGTCATCGAAAATTTGGTGGTCACATTTTTATTCCCCTTCCTCCCGGCCATAAATAATGACCAGTCCCTCAATACCCAAAGCCAAGCCTCCTCATTCAGACTTTTTTCACTTAAAAGTAAGCCTACACTTTTACAGTCTAAAGAACTGTACACAAATTAGCAGGTCTTTACAGCGTAATTTTACGGAAATTTTTATCAGTCTACGGTAGCAGCTTGTTGACAACTACAAGAAGTGCCACGTGTAATTAAGCCTACATTGCACGTGATTAAGGGTCTATTTGTTTCAGTTTATTTCCTTTGTGTTAGCAAATGTTTACAAAGCAAGGGTACTAAAAAGGCCAAATTGAGTTAAACACACAAAGAAGTTTTTTTTCAATTTAAATACCGATGGTACTGCCAATTTACTTTGGGTTTTCGTTCCTATTCACTTACGCTTGTTACGCAGTACCAAAAGTGTTCCAGTTTTCTTCAAACCAGCTAATTTTCGATTGCCTGTACTGGCAAACTTCCTCAGGATTGGGCCACGCGATGAACACGTACAAACCCTCCACCAACTTCCCCAACGAACGTTAAAGATTCTTAGCGTTCGTCGGGGAAGTTGGTGGACTGTTTGCACGTGTGCGTCTCATGGCTCAAGCCAGAGGAAGATGATATGACAGTTTAGCGATCAATCTCAACATAAAAGTTATACTGTCAGTCACAAAGTACACTACAGTGCACTACTGGTACACAAGTCGTTGGTATACAGTGATGTCTACTATCAGTGAACAGGGTCACTAATTCTAAACGTAATTAACTCTTGTCTTGTTTTAATTTATTGTTAAACTAAATTAACAAGCAACCAAAAAAAAACAATTCTGGTGTTCTTGTTTATGCACTTTGTAGTTTAATGGGTCATTTTTTTTCGAGAAATTTAAATTAAGATAACATTCACGTGATAGGCGGTATTTTTCACGCTGATTACGAATATGGTAACCGTTTTTAATTATTTTCGTTAGTTATCGCGATAACTAATTAGTTATTCAATTAGTTACCAAATGTTAAGTTAAAATCAAAACATTCTTTAAAACTGTAACAATGGAGAAATTAAAGATGCATTCCTAACTGGTGAGAATTTGTGATTAGTAGAGGCGTTTAACTTTCAGCCGCACCGAGCTCAGTAGCGCGAGCGAGACAAGTAATTTGGACAAAAATTCTTGGGTGAAAGATTATTTGGTGTCTTCAGTTTGCCGAATAATATTTGTCAAAATTACGTGCCTTGCTTGCACTAGCACTAATAATGTAAGTAAAGTAAAAACGGCTACCATTTTCGTAATCAGCGTGAAATATACCGTCTACCATGTGAATTTCATCGAAATCCAAATTTCTTGAAAAAATGACCCGTGAAACTCAGTATCGTGCACAGACCTACAAGAGGGAAGGGGCAACCTTTAGTAAATGGTCACAATACGTTTTAGTAGACATTTTGTCTGGGGGCGGGGGGATTATTTGCTATCTCTTTTTAGCCTTTCTTACCATTTTTTGCCCTTTTCAGGCTTTTTTTTGCCCTTTCTAGACCTTTTGGCCTTTTCTCAGGCACAGCCATACCAGCAATTTTTTTTACAAAAAAGGTCATTTTCCGATAAAGGCAGTGCCAATGACCATCAACCCCCCCCACCCCCCCTTCCCTTCTGTGCACACCACTGGTTAAACTGCATCGGTGGGGGCGTCGACGAAAGTCTAACTGGAAAATCGTCTGACAGGATAATTGCCTATTATCTGCATAAATAAAAAATCCGGAAAATCATCTAAACGGAATATCGCATAATAGAAAATCACCTAAACGGAATATTGTGTATAATGGATAATCGTATAATGGATAAATGTCTAACTGGACAATAATATACCGGTTTCTGATGTTACATGTATAGCAGCAGCAAGCGAGGCAGGGACCTTAACGATTTTGCATTACACGAATTTCGTGTTAGGCGCTTTTCCATTATACTAAATACAGATGCAAACCTATTTACGTTGTCTTTTAGACTTATATGTCAGAATGCCTGAGTGGAGAATCGAACCCACGACCTTTGGAACCTTTGGATTTACTGCACACTGACACGGCCTCAGCGGTAGGACCTCGCCCTGTGGTTACAAAGGTCATGGGGTCCAATTCCCCGCTCAGGCAGTCTGACATACAAGTCCAAAAGGCAACGTAAATAGGTTTGCATCTGTATTTATTTAACTCTTGTTGAGCCTTTGGCTGTCCGTCTTTTTCCATTATACTGTCATACTGTATACGTTCTTCCAATTATACGATTTTCCAGTAGACGATTACCCCTCGCCCCCATCAGTGTTTGTGTTTACAGACCTCTTGATGAAAATTCAGGTACGTATACTTACCGCAGACAGCGCCGTGGCCGTAGCCGTGGCGGTAGCGGCTGCGACGAACCGGGCGCTCCGAGGCTTCTTCCGGGCCAGGTAGTTGACGGTGACAAACTCGAGTAGCGACGCGTATATGAAACACATGCAGACTCCGTCCCACACGTTCATGGCCGTTAGATTGGACACCACGGGAAGATTGGACCGAAAGTTGTTGGACATGGTGAAGAAATTGAGCATCGTGGTGACGCCAAGCATGACTCGGCCGGGAACAGCGTTCCACTCCAGCCAGAACGTGATGAACGAGCTCGTCACGAGGAGCATACCCGGAATGAAAACCGTACTAAAGTAAAAAGATTTATCGCGAGTGAACGTCAACTCTACCATCAAGCAGCTGAAGTTCCCTAGAAAGAAAAAAGAAAAAAGAGAATATTAACACAAAGGTTATACTAAAATAAGTTGAATTTTTTTGCACACAGCAACGAAAATAATGCCGGGCTAGCATCCGGAGCAGGTCGTTGAGATAACTACAAGGTGCCCTGGATATATGCAGGGCATAACCAGTAAACTATCTGACCCAACCTTAACCAATATTAGGGGGGGGGGGGGGTAAAAAAAAGGCCCCAAAGAAATGTTTATTTCATTTCTTCGAAGTTGGTTCGGGAATTGGCCGAGCAATCGCATCGGCGATTTTTTTGTATTGTGTGCCCCGCCATCTACAGCCAAATAGTGGCAACTGCTAAAAAGCTTAGCAATTCACTAACTTAATTCCAGTAATCACCCGGAAAATAGCTTAAACATACAATTAAATAAATGTCCGTATTTTTTTCCAGAAAGCTATTCAATTTCTCGACAGCTATTTACTGCACACAGCTTTTCAGTAAATAGCGACATGTTCGTTTATCCGTAAAGTGTTTCAAGGAAAAGCAGCAGTTTTGTACAGTTGTTACCCTCGGTTAACAAAAATCGGCAACAAGACAAATCAATCGCATCAGCGGCGCTTTCGGCAGCATCTTGTCTAACCCAGTCTGTATGCTATTTTTCATCCAAGATCCGGCTGGTACTATAGTAGAGCCCTGGCAGAGGTAAAAACATTAGCTTAATTTGTCAGACCAGAGCTGTTAAAGCGAATTTCTTGGACCTAAAAAAATCCTAATTTTTTTGTATTTTTGGCAGTTGCTGCAATTTTCTACAAGTGAAATTTTTCCTTGCCCATTTATAGCCGTAATAGGTATTGCACCATATGGGATTGAACAAAACAACGTTTTCTACGCCTAAGAAAGCTGCTGTCACAGCATCAACTTGACTAAAGACGCCATTGTATTTTACTTCCATTTGTAACAGTGCCTCTTGCGACTGGCTCTTACGACTGGCTCCAGACGCCAGCCTCGTATGGCGTTAGAGCAGGCGCTGCTTTATTAACAGGATGGAAAGTTAGATATTCACACACATACACTCAACCTCACATGCCACCAGTTTTACGAAACAAAATAAATTTTCATGACACCAAGTCATTGGTAGTCATCATGGTCAGACATATTACTACTGCACAGAGTTTATCATCGCCATCTTGCTGTGGGGCAGCGTTCATCATCGCTCTCTTTAAGCAAAACAGACAGTAGATTAGTACAATTGTATGCAACAAATGTTTGGAATGAATTAGCTTGGTTCGAAATATTACTTTCTTCATCTGATGAAACAGGATGGTCGCATACGTCAAACAAAGTGCCGTGTCCAGTGTCACCAATTTGACACTCTTGAGCAGTGGTTCATCCAATTCCCACGGCAGGACATGGAAGAGCATTGTATGAAGAGCTTCCCACTCTTTACACATGAGCACGTCTTTGTGCAGTCGACCTTGCAATTGCAGTACAATTACATTCGATTACCTGGAGCTAATGGGGGGGATTGAGGCTTAATGGCGCTAATGGAGCTAATGGGTGAGATCCGGGTAGAGATTCTCGACTTCAACTTCCAGCCCCATTCTACATCTGGGAGATCCCTTACAAGCCACTGCTGAACCTGATGAGTGAATGAGGTTGCAACATTTCACTGGTAGGAGGAAGTGTTGCAAATTCAAACTTTTGATAAATTTTCTGTTTTGCCAGTCATTTAATATGCCTGGTGTCTGTAATTGTTTAATGTGACAATACACCATTGGTGCTCCGTAGAGTGTCAACAAAAAGTGTTCGCATGTGGATACAATAACCTTTCGGCTTGCATTTTACTGGTAAAAAATTCGAACAGTTTGACACAAATCTTTATTCTTAATCAGCAACTTAGAGGCTTTTTTCTTCCCTCGTGTGAATCAAGCAGACGTACTGTCACATCCAGCATGCAGAACTAAAATACAATCACTAATGTTCCCTAGAGCAACCAACTTGTATAAACTTATATCATGAGGTACAGCAGTGGCTTGGAAGGAATCCCTCAGGTGTAGAATAGGGCTGGAAAATAACTGCTTCACCCCAACTGCACTAATGTTTTTTTTTTGTGCTGCAATTGCAAGGTCTACTGCAAAGACCTGCACATGTGTAAAGAGTGGCATGCAATGCTCTTTAATGTGTGGGCAGTGCTGTGGTATTGGATGCCCAATGCTCAAGAATGTCAACTTGGCGGCCTGAAGACAGCACATTGGTGGCCGACTTCATCAGCATACTTCATCGGCTGACGAAAATAACAGTTCGAAGCAAGGTAATTCATGCCAAACATTTGTTGCGTATAGTTGTACTAATCAATTGTCTATTATACTTAAAGATAGCGATGAACTTGGCACCGCAGCAAGATAGCGATGATGAACTATGTGCCGTAGCAAAATGCCCGACAATGATGACTCAATTAATTGCTGCCACGGAAATTTATTTTGTTTCATAAGTACTGCTTTACTATGTAGAAAATATTCTTTTTCAGTGTCTTAAACCTTACAATACAAATTGTCTGATTTTGCGGTAGCGTTGCTGTTTGTTTTACTCAATAAATAAGAAATGGAGTCAATGCGCCGGTAATACGAACATGTATGTTTAAAATTTCCAAAAGAACTGTTCATTCTACAAGGAAAATGAATAGGACCAAATCTGTTAGAAATGTAATTTCCTACATGTTTTGTCTTATTACATTTTTTCTTAGCAATGAAAGGACTGCAGATGTAGCTGAAAGTGCATTTTCTGGTGGCCATTTTCAAGATGGCGGCCGGAAGCAGAAGTAGGATTGTTGGTGACTTTTGGTATGTTATTCAGGTAGGCTTCCTGGATACATGTGCCAATTTTTAGCTTTATGTTATTTTTTTCTACTTTTCATCATTTTTTCATCTAATTTATCTGGCCTAGGCCCACCACCACTGTTTAACGGATTAGGGGCCATTCAAAAACCACGTGGCCGCTTTTGATGCCATTTTTAACCCCCCCTCCCCCCTGTGGGGTCATCTGTGGCCAGATTTTGGACCCACCCTCTCAAAAAAAAATACATCTTAATGTGTTTTCTACAAATGCGGTACCACTTCGTATAAAATGTGTGTTATTGTACCATACCAAATTTGGTAAATTTTGATAGTGTTCGACATGAGAAACCCAACAAAGTCCCCCCGTACTCCACTTTTGCTTTTAATAAACGCAGCTGTCTGATTCATCGTGTGAAATATTTTCACCAATTTTTTTGGCGATCTGCAATGACCGCTAGACTAAACTTCATCCGAGATTGCAACAGACGAAAAGTAGAAAATTGCGACCTAGTACGTTCATTATTACGTAGGCCATCACTGCATTCAATTATCCCAGTGAAGGTCTCGACATTTTAGCCGCACACTATTTAAATGAATTTAGTACGAGTAAGGGAAACACAGTCTTAGGGTGTTGAAGACTTTTATGACAAGCCGCGGTATCTTCACCACTATGCGGGAAATTCAGTTTGGTTGACTGGGGCAGAGGCGTTAAGGTCAATATGTAGAAACAATATAAGAACAATGTAAGGCTGTGTGAGATGCTATGCGTAGACTCTTGTAGGGTAAATCACCAATCCATTGGAGATAAAGGCTTTCCCTTCAATGCAATAGCTACGTGGTTTACTTGGAAATCCCCCCTCCCCCATTGTGGTTACTTGTGGCCGAAAGCCGACCCCCCCCCACCCCTTGGCCGACCAAGTGGTTTTTGAATGGCCCCTTAAATAAATTGAAAAATCAGCTGATACTTCTACAGAATAGATTCGAATCCGTACTCTTTACGCACAGCACAGCCTAAATGTTCCACTTTCAGACATTCTGAATCTCATCGTATCTTACAAATACAAACATCATTAAACCAGTTTTTCGTTTCATCGTGTTGCTTTGCGTAATATTAGAATTGTTGGTGTATCGCATTTGCTCATTGACAATGCTACTGTCAGCTGCTGTTAATACAGAAAAAACACTATTGACAGTTTAACGTTTTAAAGCACTATTGACAGTTTCAGTTGCCAGTTGCACTTTTCAACCTGCCTGCTGCATGGCAGCACGAACTTGCCACACACGACATGAACGTCATTCACTCAACCCATGCAAGTCGCCTACTGCCAAATGGAACAACAACAAATAATCGCCAAAAGAACATTTACACCGCTTTGACCGTGTGTCGTAACATGTTATTTACGAATTTACTTTTACTTCTGCAACTCCAAGAGGGCAGCTGCTGTACTAGTCAGTACGAGTGAACTGCATTCTTAACTTTTGCCAAATAAATTGCACGTTACACGTGTTTTACTTACTACTTTCACAATGCCATAACTTAATTTTTGCACTAAATATTTTTTTCTAAATCACTCATAAGTTAAAATTTGTTTATGATATCTTGAACACGAAAAGACGTTTTAGCCATAGACACCTACTAATTTAATACAGCCAAGCACTTTCACCTAATAATAAAACATCAGAATAAAACATCATGAAGGCTAAAAACGAGATAAATAAACCGAAATAAACATCTTATTCAAAGTATTAAAGTATAAATACACCCTCCCGTATTCTGTCTACATACCAATATTGCGGACAAGCATGAAGTACGATGTGTACTTCACATGATAAATAGTAGGTATTGCTTTACAATAATGGTATGCATACAGATTATGGAAGAGTGCATTTATACGTTAATGCTTTGAAAATATATTTATTTGCATTTCTTTATCTCTGTTTTTTTAGCCCTGATCACATCTTATTAGATGAAAGCGCTTGGCTGTATTCAATTAGTAGATGCCTTTGAGGTTAAAACATCTTTTCAAATCCAGAAATCCCGGGATTCAAATTTCTTCTTGGAATTGTAAACCCTTGACAAGAAACAAAAATGTTGCATTCATCACATGTGAGCCTTTCACTGAACTGCCGTCATCCCGTTAGATTGTTTTGTATACTTCCCCTTTTCTAGTTTTCGTCCAACGTTGCGGCGTATTTATTAGTTTGTTTGATTACAAGACAGTTACGTTTCCGTTTTTTGGTTTATTTCGAGTCCCCTAAAGACAAAATGTTGCAGCACTCCGATTCATTCCTTAGCCTCTGTGACATGTCAGAATTCATTCAGCTTAAAAACTACTTCTGACAAGAGTTCAGAATGCGTTTCTTTAAAATAGCGAACTCAGACTGGTTTGCTTAAACGAGTTTCATTTCTTACACGAGCGAATGGGATAGGCCTAAAGCTGGTACAAAGGTAAAATTGGAAATAAGCCATCAGAGAAGATTATACACTAGAAATAAAGTAGTATAGCAAGTCACCTATGCACTTGCGCTTCTTTAAAGTAATGTGAGCCGGATTCAAACCGGCGAACCAGTCCTTCACCGCATCACTATCACGCCGCCTTTACCAATATTGCCACTTGCCGCTGGTAGTATCGGTAAAGGCGACCGGTATGGTAGTGGCATGGTGATGAACTGGTTCGCCGGTTCAAGATCTGGTCATACCACTTGAATGAAGCGTAAGTGCGAAAAGGTGACTTTCTGTGCTACAATCTTTTCATGATGTTTCATTTTCACTAATGGCTTATTTCCAGTTTACCTTTCTATTATTTACAGCGATTAAAGTCTATTTATTTCCGTAACTGGGTAGATGACAGACTGGTCTGCAATTGGAAAAGCTATTCAGAGGTCCATCGGTTCATAATTTCTGGACTAACTTCTACTCCTAGTCACGCATTTTCCTCTTGCGCTGTAATTTCTTCTGTGATACGATTCATTCAAAACAGTATTCAAGGTAGATATATGACTGAAAAGTAATATTATGCTAGATATATGACTGAACAGCAATTTCAGGTGAGGTATATGACAGATGAGCAATTTCATGTCAGATATAAGACTGAAGAGCAATTTCAGGTTAGATATATGACTGATGAACAATTTCAGGTTAGATATATGATTGAAGAGCAATTTCAGGTTAGATTTACGACTGAAAAGCAATTTCATGTTACATATATGACTGAAGAGCAATTTCATGTTAGATACATGACTGAAGAAGAATTTCAGGTTAGATATATGACTGAAGAGCAATTTCAGGTAGCTGCATGAGGACTTTATTCTTTTAATAAATTTCTTGGAGCCTTTGTCATCTGCGGAAAATTTAAGCTTGTATAGATGATCCGGCTTAATTTTGAATCTTGCTAGATTTTCAGAAAGAAAAAGCAGTCCATTACAGGGAGAGGAAACTTGATTCGAATCGGGGAAACCGCCACTTTCTGCAAGAGGCTGAGATAATGTCCAGAATAAGCCAGAATAGATCCAATAGCTATTGAATGATGCTGGTATCTTCGCAGACAACCCTAGTTATAACTGACAGGCATGTACTTTGCCAGGGTGCCCTTTCCAGTACAGACCAGATTAATTCCATCAGATAGAGCTCTCAAACCCAAATCGGCTATACGGTCACTTATAGTGGCATCTGCTGTGTTAAAGGTTTGAAAACATATTAATAAAAATCAAATAAAATAAATGATGGGTTGGGTCTAAAAATCTAATCCCACTTTGGGTGATTTCAGCATAGTGCATCAATGAGTTTAAACTCTTGATTCCCACATGATCTTTTTTTAGTTAAAACAAATTTTTCAAGTCTCATAGGTCAGCCGCGAAATTCAAACCGCAATTCACATACATTGGTGACGAGAATGGTGACCACTATACTGTGCTTGCTCACTTTCTCGGGGGGGGGGGGGTGTCATTGTTGACTTCTCGCAATGATGTTTCTAAGGGCTTTGTTTTTACCCTGGCTTGTAAGTGTCCTATTTAGGGATTCTTGGACTCAAGAGCATATGTCAGTTCACTATTGAATGTCCTGAATGCTAAATCCAATATTTACTGGATTTATGCATTAAAATCTGGAAAGATCCTGGGGCAATTGGCTTGTTAATGGTTCTTAAGTCCATTGCACTAAATGTTGGCTTTCCTGTCAGACTAGGATCGGTTGTGTTACATTTAGGGCCCCAACGCACACGGCGGCCAAGACGCGCGGCCAGGTCGCTGCGGCCAACGAGAATGCTTATGGTAACATGTAGCAACGCGCACTTGGCCACAGCGGCCAGCCAGTCGCGGCGACCATTGGGATCCCGGGCGGCATACAGGTGATCACAGGGCACTCATACTTCCGCTGTGTTCATTTTTCACTAAGTAATCGAAATTATCAATGAAAAACGGACGTGGCCACGCGGGTCGTCGCCATGTTTTTTAGCCGTGACGACCACTGGCCGCGCGACCTGGCCACTCAGTGCGCGGGAGCCCTTAGCCTAAAGTAACTGTTGCAAATGCTCTTTTATTTGGGATGATGCAACATAGTGACAGGGTGGATCTTTTAATTACAGCCAGAGGATAATTCTTCCAGTATAGCCCTTTACAATTAAAATGACATTCAAGCTCGACGAATAAAACGGTTAAAAACACTGATACCTAACATTCAGAACAATTTCAGAGTTTGCTCCATTATCAAAGAAATTAAAAATTCCTTTTTTTTAAAGATATCTTTAATAACGGAGCCAAGACTGGAATTACTCTGAAATATTAGGTACGCTACCAGATTTTTATTAGTTTTATGAGTCAAGCAGGAGTATAATTTTAACTGTACAAAACGTATTTTTTTAACCATTCCTGTAACCCTTACATTTAATCGCTTTTAACTTAACCCCTCTTAACCCCTTAACATTTTTTTTTGTAGCCGCACTTCTGACATAGGCATAATTTTGTTGTTATCGAAACTTGGGAATTTTGGAAATTTCCCCACAAGTGATTTTAACCTCGGGACTGGTTTTAGCGGCCCTTGAGCCCTCGCATTTTCCATTTCATCTATATCTTTGGACGGCAACCATTTTATTATGAAGTTAAATAAAATTCCCAAAACGGCAGTGTCCATGAGTGTCATATCAATACACTTAAAGCAAACAAGCGTTCGTCATAGCATCTGGGTTTACTCGTGCATCTATTAACTTGGGCCAGTGTTGATTTCGAAATATACATCAAGTCGGAATCACTGTTTAAGAAACTATTTTTCTCAGACACAGCAACGTTGAGTTTTCGCTGACACAAAGAAAATTAGACCATTGGTAGGCTACCACTATTTTAAAATGTACAAAATTTTAGGTACATTTTTTTAAAGAACTAAATGCACGTATGCTACTTCCATTGTCAACTTCACTTATCTCTGTCTCGTAACGATGCTTAAAACTGGGACTCTTTCGCTAAGCGGCTGCACACTCCTTTTTGTGTATTTGTGATTACTTACGTTACAATGTGGAATACACTATAGTTTTAGGGAAGACTTTTCACATTTAATATTATATTACCTCTTAGGTCCAACTAGCAAATTCTTACCTCGCCAATTGGCCTTATCGCAGATACTTGTCATATTCTTGATCAAGTAAGCATTGAGCGTGTGCAAATCAGGCATGGGCCTGAGCGCCTCTCCGTCCTTTTCTCGCCACTGATACAAGAGACTGGGATTTTCGTATGAAACTGAAATAAAACAAAGAAATATTAGTGATAATTTAACATCAGGTTGAGTAAGGTCGAACAATCGATAAAGTTGCATCGGATTTAACAAAACTTCGAGCACATAGAGAAATAGGTGATAACCAGCTACGTTAACTCTGCTAACTGAAGTGAACTTGTTTTGCGACCTGAATTTCAAGTTTGTATAACTGTTTGGCGCTTGTATTTCCAGCTAGCATTCTGCTGTAGGGGTACAATACAATGCTGTGCTGGCAGTAATGTGCCCACCATGCTTTATCGTTGCTGTACTTGCTTTGCCGTGAAGTTGTTGTTATTATAGGTTAGGTTAGCTGTCTGGGTTCAAATTATCCTGACGATCGACATGTTTCAAGAGGATACACGTTTTGAATGGTGTTTGATGTGTCGAAAGTTTTTTAGGTTTACCGCAAAACCCTACCTACATAAAGAGTCAAGTACGTTTTTGGACGATTTTTCGAATACGACTACACAAATACGATTCTGAATAGGACTACGATATCTAAAAAAGTAACTACCGTACTCTAAATTCATTAATGCCTTTGATAACCGCTCCTATAGCATTAAGGTCTTCCTTGCAGCCTAAGATTAACATCCATTGCATGTGTAATGGAGGAAGTTTTATCTGAGTCTTTACATGGCACTGCTTTTAACATTTATCTCCACCTGGTTTTTATTCCAACCTTTAAATACAATTATAATTAATAAAGTAAATTAACAATAAAAATAATTGCAAGGTCGACTGCAATAGATCATGAGCAGGACCTAGGAAGATATGAATTTACTGGTAAAGAATCATGGTAGTCAAGCACCATCTGGATAAGCAAACAGTATGAATCGATTATCTGACATTATCTGGTTGTTTTTCAACCCCTTAAGGCTCACCAATTTACAGGTTAAAAATGTTAATGTATAATTATAAAATGACGAAATGCCTGCAGTTTCATAAAAAAATTAGGAACTAAGAGATCCATACATCTTGGTATTTCGTCAAGGATTTTTGTAAATTTGGTTTAAAAGAGCAGTGCTCTGGTCGCTTCAAATGTGGACGTAGGTACACTTGGTCTAAGGACATTTTAAAAGAAGCAACCGAATAAGAAGACACAACTTGCTCACTTTAAGGAATTCCAAACCGGAACAATTCGATGGGAGAAATAATGCTTCCTACAGTCAAGTCTACACCTTCGGAGAACCAATTTGAGGTCGTGACCACAGGTTTTATTATACGTTTGTCAAAGAGCAGCAGTTCAATTGGTAGTAAATGATGCAGAATCTTGTATTCAAGTAGCAAATCTGCTTTTAGATGTCGAAGCTCTAATGTATCAACGTGAAGTATTTTTAGACGTTCAGAATATAAAAAAATCTCTTCGTCCTGGGATTGTTTTTAAAAAACGACTCTGCACAGACTTAACATGGTTAATGTCCTTCAGGAGGTACGGCCACCAGACCTCAGGCAATTAGCATATACCACATGCCATACTAGGACTTGAACGTCTAGGCTTTCATGAATTCCACTTAAACTAACTGTACGCCTATTTACAGTCTGTAGTTCTGCACCAGTTATGTCTCCCAGTTGAGCCCATTGCAAAATTGTTGTACTGGGTGCAGCCCTACACATGTGACATAAACTACATTGTGAAGTAGAAGTCGACCGAATTTCGGTTCGGGTTTAGGTTTTGGCACCGACACCGTCAAATTTTTGGTTTCAGTTTCGGTTCTGGTTTCGGCCAAAAAGTTATAGGATAGTTTCGGTTTCGGCCGAAACTGAATAACTAGTTTCGGTTATGGTTTCGGTTTCGGTTGAATCCTATGCTGCAATTTCGGTAAAACCGAAATCAATTCCCCTCCTGGCAGTGGCCACTTTCTGCGTAGTCTAACTAGGCCCAGGGGCACCGACATCCAGATCCTGTTTTATTCTGCCATGCCCATCAATAATAAATACATTTTTTTCAAACCATATTTAATCATATTTATAATGGCATCGTTGCACTGCAGGGAATTTATGCTTTAATTGCCTTTATTTAAGTTTTCAAGCAAGGCTTATAGGCTACTCATTGAATGAAACTCTTTTCTGGTGCTCTGGATCTCCCTTACTGACACGAGTTAATCATTTTAAAATTAAAAAAAACTAGCAAGCAGAAATAAAATGCAAACGAAAGTCATGAATTATTTACGTAAGATTGACATTTTTTTAGGTGTGGGGGTTAAGGGCGCGTGTGGATTTGCTCAGCCTCGCGGCAGAAAAGAGGTAAACCGGTCTCTGCCTCCCAGCCTAGTGTACGTCTGTGAAAAACCATACACTCATGATTTAATGATTTTATCCTTAACTTTTCTCTAATTATTAAAAGTGATATTATTAATGTTAGGTTTTGGTTTCGGTTTCGGTAGTGGTTTCGGTTTCGGCCAAAACTGATTTAATGGTTTCGGTTTTGGTTTCGGTCAACCACTCCTGTGAAGACCTATAATCTTAACCAAACACAGGTAGGTGTTTTCATTCTTAGTAGACTTATTAACTGCAAGTAATTTTTTTTTTTTTGCTTCGCAAGATGCCTACAATTAGCACTTCGGAGGTATAGCGGTTTCTTGGGAAGTTTCGTGAAGTTTGAGAACTGTTTTGCCCTCCTGGTGTATTTGAGTAGAGAGCAAAAAAGGAGTGATACAGTGTTCTCTTGGAAATTTTTGCAAACTTTTGGGAAGAGTAGCACATCTTCGATATGTCTGAACCTATCTGTACTTTGGAAGTGTTTGTACTGTGTTCCATTCGACTTTTGGAAAGCATGGCACGTCTTTGGAATGCTTGGGTAATATAGGGAAGGACTCATCTGTACTTTGGAGGTCTATTATGTTCCATGAAATTTGGGCACACTTTTGTTACTGTATGTTTGAGATTCATGTTTCCTCGATTATGCTCATTGTTTATGTGACATGTAAAACTCAATGTTCATTCGAGGCATATCACTTTTCTTAGGCACAGCATTCATTAGTTTACAGCACCAGTCAACTAAATATGCAATTATGTGTAACGTCCTCCAAAGTGCTTCAGGTTTTGGATATTTAAAAAAAATAGAATATTTGTTTTTGTTTTTAGAAGACAACACACGTTATTAATAAAACTCAAAGATGCATCCAAACATAGCTCGTTTTCGTTAGGTCTTCTCTTTGTCCTTCATTTTTTCTAACTGACTAGCATGTTTTGTGCACGGACCAGAATTCTTTATTCAGGACCTACCATCATACAACAATATGCAATGTGTTGCAACATTATTGCAGCATTGGCTTCCCACAATCAACTGCATTTGCAAATTTGCAACAAAGAAGTAACACGTCGAAAGAAGCATACGCATTAGTTTTACCATCCGTTTGCAAAGATAGACCGTGCACGCAATAAAAACCCCACGAATAATTTTCCAAAGCCTGGTACTCATTACTTTTGCAAGTGGTACATCTTGCCGCCTATTTGAGAGCTGACATTCTTTCAGGGTTCGTCACGTAATCGAGGAACTACAGGGCCTTGCAAAGGAGTCGTCTGATCTTTGGAAGCATATGTTCCAATGAAATTTTAGGAAACATTGCACAAAGTGTATGTTCTATTTGAAATTTTGGTAACAATGACACACCTTTGGTATGTTTGAGTAACCCTGGAAGAAACCATACGTAATTTGGAAATTCATGACCTTAGGTTTGTTTGAGAAAAGAGTCATCTGCAGTTTGGAAGTTTATGTTCCATTGAACTTTTGGGAAGCTTGGCTAACCTTTGGTATGTTTGACTAACCTTAAAAGGAATTACCTGCACTTTGAAAATGTTACCTTCCACTGAACTTTTGGGAAGCTTGGAATTTGTTTGACTAACCTTGAAAGGAGTTACCTGTTCATCTGGAGTGTTCTCTTCCACTTAACTTTTGAGAAACGTGGCAAACATTTGGTAAGTTCAAGTAACCACGAAAAGGAGTATTCAGTGCTTTGGAGTTTATGTTTCATTGAACTTTTATCGATATGTTTTCATGAAATCATTGTTTTGTTTCTCTATTGTTTGTGAGATCCTCCTAAGTGCTTCAGGGTTTGGATATTATTTCAGTTTCAATTTTAAGTTGTACTGATTCACGTTATTAGCTTCATGCTTATTTTCTTTCCTAAATGCTATGAAACCTTCAAATTTCTGTAGTAAGGAAACTGCTAGACAATATAGTGAAGGGCATTATCTATAGTAGGGTTTTCCATTCATTGCATATTGAAAGCGGGACCTGCAGCTTTAAGGAGCCACTAGCCCGTTACTAAATCAGCTACTCCTATGATAGTGCTAAGATACGCAAAAGTGTACACGGGCCATCTTAAGATGGTCAGAAAGTGCATCATACAGCCTCCAAGCACTAATCTGGTTAGTTCATTCCTGGTGAGAGCCAGTCCAGCAACTACACTGCCCCTTCCTTTCTTCAGCAGTGCCATCCATCCCACTATAGTAGTACTACTGAACCAACTCGCTATGAGTCCATGGACTTAAGGATTAGAACTTATGTTTAAGACTACTTCCGGACTAAATTCATATTTTATGGCTGGGCGTATCATTATTGGTGCATCAGTTACGCATTGTATTTTTTAGCACTGATGTCTCTCGTTAGTTCAGCATTCATCAGTTGTATTATTGCAAAGACAGACCTTAACAGGTTTATAACAAATCTTGGGGCAACTTGGGATACGGGTTGTATCACAACCAGACTGCACAATTGCACATTTCGTCTGCCCTCCCTCCCATCTAGGTTCCTGAACCTACCCTGAAGACAACGCCACTTACAGCTTAAACATATCCATGTGCTTAAGCTTATCAAACTGTTGTGTGCCCTGTTATAGACTCCAAGAGGGGTCTCCATTATTTGCTGCGAAACATGTAAGCACATTTATGTACGCCACTGAAAGAGCTCGTGATGACCCAAAAGCTAGACCATGCTTCGGCTCCGTCAAAAAACGACACATCATGCACTGTTGTTAAACATCAGAATATTGCCAAACGCACGCCGTATACTTTAGCACCACCCATATTCTGTATCACGCACAGCACAAAAAAATTAAGACTTCAGTTAGAAACATATACCATTTCAGTTAATAAGAATCGCGCACTGAACACTATTAAAAATTGCTCCGTTATGGTTAGGTAACAAAACGTTATGCAAGAGTTGCCAATCAGTATTTGGCTAAGTCAGTTTCCTATTAGTTATGTCATTACCGAGATGGCAGCAGTTTGGTAACCACACCCTGATGTTGCTCGTGTATTTTTAGATTTTTTATGTTTATTCTTAAGTATATTTGAATCTCTACGCTTGTGTAGTTCATATTCATTGATGTCTGTGTCGTATTTTTTAGGTGAACAAGATCCCAGAAATCGGATCGAAAATTTAATTGATACAACATTTTATGCCTTGCGAGTTCATTAAGCCGGTCAGAAGGATCCTTCGTTCTTGAATCCTGCAACTGCAGGCAAAATAATGCCGTAGAAGGTTTGTAACAAACTCTGTGCAGTATTAGTGAGAGAGCGCTTGAGGGTTTCATGGTCTAATGACTGCAAATACTTACTGCTCTCAATGGCGAAGAAGCATTTAGGATCGTCAAACGGAAATATACTTAATTTTCCTTCACATTTCAAAATGAGATGCCTCCTGCAACAAAAATGTCAAACATTAATAACATGACAAATTATTTTCAGGAATGGAAAGACGAAGAAGACGTGAAATACTAAACCTAAACACAAGTATAAGAAAGAAAATGAATGGTTTACAAAGAAAGTGTACAAAATATTGTCACATTTACATAGTAGCATATGAAAGAATTTGAAAGTTGTGATAACTTCACAGCCATGTAAGGACTTTCTATGATAGGATTACCTACAGGTTGAACTAAGAATTTCGCGAGCTGGACAAAACAAACTACTGTCATTTTGCCCTTAACACGTGTCAGCCCAATGTATGGGGATTTTATGGTGGCTATTCACCATGCAAAACACTGAGTTTTTTTTTAAGGGTTGGGGTGTGTCAAGAGTTTTTTAATGAGTTCTTATGATCATAAAAAATGTAGTCAGAAGAGTACAGTTTATTACTTGTCCGCCTGTAAGTACTCCCACAGTACAACAAGAGTTTACCCGTAATTTCTATCCATTTTCAGGTCATCCTGAGACGTATTTTCAAAATACCAAATATAATTCTTAGCAGTGCCAATAAATTTAAATTTGAGAGCCTTGTATTCATTTACAAAACGAAAATAGTATAACAAGTGTACTTTTGTTTTGTTAAGATATCATAATTGTAAACTGAAAAGTCCTCGTAATATAAAAAAAATTATTCGATGCAAAAGATATCCGTATGTATATACAGTTTACTCTTTCAGAGGTGTGAATACAGTATAGCTTTACCCAAAACCTGCTGCCTGCCGGCAGAGACACCTGAGGAGGCTACTGGAAATGGAAACTGTCTCAAGGTAACCATAACTGTTCATTAGTGCCGTTATTACTCCATATGGTGTCATCACCGTTGCAAATGCAAGTGGACTGACCTTCAAGACGTATAACCAAAAACCGACTGCACTGCAGTAAGTGTAGTTGAGGCAGTTAATGTCCGCACCACATCGTTCACATGTGATGTAGATTGCTACCATTGTCGATCGTCATTCTGATCAGTGCCAGTGTCAATCATCATTAAGCTTAGCATCACTGTTGTTCGTCATTCGTGTATAAAGCTAATTAAAATAACTAAAACACACAAATAAACCAACCCCATGAAATATTTCGTCTTTTTCCGATACTAGGCGACATTGGAGCTCGATTGTGGATGGCTTCAGCACATTCTGCATTGTAATTTAGTTCAATAACCTATGACTTAAGCCAATAAAAGTAATCATTAGGAGGTAGTAGATCATCCAGAACTACTTCCATCGTAAGCAAGGGCCATCCAGAATTACTTCAGTCAAGTCCATTTAGTTTTTCCCGTTCCACACTATAACTACACCCTTGAATAATATCAAGTTAGTATTCTTGCTGGTCACTGCACTGCTCTCACAGTTAACCAAAAATGGAGCACGGTTTTTTTTTTCACGGTTTCAAACCAGTGATAAAGTTGGACAGTTTTACCATGGTAACCATGCCTTAAAGGAAAGTGCCACTGTTTACAAACTATGCTGCAACCATGATTTAACGGAGCTTGTTCTGTTTTTCAAGTTAGCGGTAATCATGGTATCCCAGGAATGGGTGTAAGACATTTCCATGATTATAGCATACTCCGATCACAGTATATGCTCATAAAGTATGTTAAAATTTTTCCCCAGCTGTACATTCTTTAAAAAATGGTTTCCACGGTAAACCTTTCTAACAATTATAATAGGTCTGAAAAGCCCAGTACAACATGCTCCACTTTTTGCTGGAAATGTATTCTGTCCTCACGCACTCAGGGCCACAACTACAATTATTCTGGGAGTTCGGGGTAACCATAGAATATAACCACTTTCAACAAAAATGTAAGGACTTTTTTTGGCATCTGCAGTATATTAATCATAACAATAGGTTTCACCCCCACGAAGGATGGTGGGGATCTGGAAGGGTCACTGGTGCAGCCACTAACACCGGTCCCAACAGAAGGAACTCAAGGTGGCATCACTGATAGGAGCGCCAAGGAAACGGGTAAAATCGAGTTTATTCAACATCCTTTAGCAGGCATCCAGCGAACTCGCTGACACCACAGCCTCGGGGAGGGAATTCAAGGGGCCACAATGCGGATTAGTAAAAAATGCTTCTGACCAAAGTGGCATCCCAACTCTCAGTTTCAGAGTGCCCTTGAGTACCAATAACCGCACTTTGTTCGAAGAAAGGTAGGTCCAAGAGTAGCATGCCATGGATAATCCTAAATGCAAGGATCAAGTCCGCTATCCAATTTACTGAATGGCTTCGCATGTAATCATGCCTATTTGCCTTTTTTTGGGGGGGGGGGGGTTAATCGGTTTTAGGTAGGTTTTTACTTAGTCATAAGCAATTATCAGGTACCAAGAAAACCAAACTAGGCCAAACGTGCAAGTAATTTTTTTTCGTAGGGTATTTAAAATATCACAAGTCCTGGTGTCTTCTACGTGGAATCGGCTGAACTAATATTGCGTTAGAGTGACGGAGCTTGCCAGTCCTCGATTTGCCTGTTGGCCTTGGGCAGAGCTTACCTCCTGGCGCCGTTACACGATGGGCCTTGGTTCGTTGGGACATGGGACCCTCACATTATCATCCCCATCGTCCTGGCGTTTATCAACTTGACCCCTTAGGCTGTCTTGCGTCTGATGTCCTTGTGCCCTCAGTCACATTTAGTGCTGGCACTCCCCGCTGCACTGGGCCCCTGGGGGCGATCAGTGGAATATTGTGGCCTCTTTCTTTATATAAGAATTTGCTATGCAATATAATGCTGTGTTAAATATTATATATAAAATTGTGTGAAAGGCTTTCCACGCATGCGTGAACCTAAATTCTCGTGCTAGACTTTCCTTTGGTTTTTTCTGTTCTCTTCTCTACTTTTGCTCGACCAACGCGGACCGATTTAGGGTCTGCTCTTCTGGCCTTATGCAGGTCGGGCCTTTTCAAAATTAGGACTACTATTCTGAAGGAAAGTCTGAAAGGTTTTTAGGCGAACGTTCAATAACATCTACCACCGAAATGCTGTAAGTCGTGGCAAGCCTTCCAACTACCTTCATCCAACCATGCCATACAAATAAACTCCAGATGCAACTGATTTCCAGCCTGGACGTATTTATTTCCAGTTTAACCAAATTTAACCAGAAGTGCGACGCCATTCGACTATAAATCCCAAATCCAACTTCCTAGTCGCACTAGCGTTTCCTATCATATATCTGTGGATTTTCCCAAAATTCCCATATATCCCCTTCCCACTTCCGTGCGATTCCTTCTACTGTGGGCCAACAAGCCAAATTTACTTGAGGCCCTAAACATATCTGGGGTGCGGACTTGTATCTACATGGAGTCACGTTAATTCCAAGATTTTGTTAAATACTGACCCGCATGTGAGAGCCAGAATTACGTAATTCCAGTTTCTTAGTTTGCTTTAAAAGTGTTTGAAATAATCCGGAATTGTGGTAACACGTAGTTACTCTAACACATGTCTGATTTGACAGTACTATGGTTGCGGTTTCTGATGTTATATGTATAGCCACAGCGAGCGCGGCAGCACGGATGAGGCAGGGATGTTATTTATGGTAATTCCAGTTCCCTTGCAGGTGTCCGTATTTCAGAAAAATCAAAGAGTTAGGGTAACTTCGTGTTACCACACACGGACCAGCATTAAAGAAAATCCCAAAATTAACGTGACTCCGCGTCGATACAATTCCGCCGCCCCAACACAACCACCTAAATTTACCAAATCTATGTCGACTAATTACCGCATAGTGTATCTGATTGTGCCATCCTTAAAGATGCGTAGCTCGATGTTGTTGGGCATGAGCGGGTCCTTGAAGTCGCCGTGCTTGATGAAGTAGGTGTCGGGCAGCCAGATGTCCTGCTGGTGGTGGATGCCATTCAGGTAATCGTGACGACCTCCGTCGTCGAACTCTAGCCGGTCGTCCCGCCAGTCCTGGTGCATCAGGAACTCCACCTCGTATTTCTGAAACCAAACATACACTTTAGTCTAATTGCTAGTCTAGTTGGCCATAGGACAACTTTAGAAGCTATATCATAGGCAAAACGTGAGCATAGCTCGATTTTTGAGGGTCATTTATTTTTCAGAAGACGTACAAAACTTCTCTGAAATACTGAGACCGTCAGTAGCTCAGCGATGTAGAGTAACTCATTACAGCGCTTCGGTATGTGAGTGTGTTGGAACTGTAAGTGCAGATTTAAAGTTAGCTTTTTAGGTAGCGTATTACCTACAGATGTGAACCTTTCAGCCCGTCCGTACTATTGGGGGATATCTGCCCAATTCTGAAAAATATGTTCAGCGAACAAGGAATATAATACACTAAATACATAAATAAAGTCGTAAACAGTTCATAAAGAGATTATAAAAGGAATGATTTAGTTTAGGGCGGCTGGAGGATTTACATTTTTGGCCGTTCCTATTGCAGTCAGAAGTAGACATTTATAGAACAACATGCGACACACAGTAGGTTCATTTAAGAGAGTCTCGACACCGTGTTGCATAAATGAATAGGCTCGTGAACCCAATTCGCCGTTAGCTGCTACTTACGAAATTAAAACGGCAGGGGAAAACATGTAAGCCTAAAAGCTGAAAGTTAGGCCTAAAGTCTAAAACTAGGCCTAAAAGCTAACACATTTTTAACCGGCAGTTGTGATAGTTACTGCTTTTAGATTATCTAACAGAGATCGCTGTTGCAGTGAGTGGTAGAGGGCAGGCATCGCAACATTTTCGTCGGAAAAGTGGCGGAAGTGTACAGGATGGAATGTTAACAACCAAGATAACTTTTAAATAACGAAGTTAGCTAGTTGCTCACTTGTGGAATCTGAAGAATAATCATTTTCTTACATCTTTCCTTTCAGTTTCATTGCAATGTCGAAGTTTTGGCTAACCATATCCACTGAATAGCAGACGCATACAAGAATAGCCAATACGCCCTTTTCAGAATTTCTTTTTCTCTTTTTGTGATGAATTTGACTTTTTTTCCCTATATGGATCTGTTTGCTGTAGTCACATGAAAAATACGACGCTCCTTAAGCCATTTAACATCCTCCTGAATTTTGTTACTGAGCTGGGTGGATTAGTTTTTTTTCATGAGCTGCCAAAGAACTACCAACAGATTTGTGCACTGGTGTCTCCAGGAGGGGTCAGTGAGGAGCAACTCCTCACTGTCATTTTAGGGGAGGGGGGGGGGGAAATATCGATATATTTATTATATAACAGCAACACACCACCAATCACAACAACACAATATGACCCGTCAACAGTCGACACAACACATAAATCCAGAAAAAAAAATGAGTTAGTTTATAAGTTTATGCACGGATGAATATTGATTGAACACCAAAAAATAACAGTAGATGCCTTTGCTACACTCGGCTATTAGGAACCGGTCATTATTTATCGCCGGGGGGGGGGGGATTATTGGTGGATCATTAAGTTTTTGGGTCCTCTCAAGGGGGGAATCAAATTTTTCAGGTCCCGTCAAGAGGGAGGGGAACCAACTGGACTACACTGAACAACTGGAAGAAAACAACTGGACCTCAAAAATGGCACTTTCAGCAGCCAGAATTTCTAAAAACGACTCAGCTTCTGGGGGGCAAGCACCCCAGACTCCCCATGATGTACGTTTTACACGATTTTGAGGCTGTTAGTGCCATTTCTGCATGTATAGTTTTTACAAATAACTTGCCACCTGGCTTCTTAGGTCTTTCAGGTCCTATGTCACCAACAGGGAACATACAAGTAAACAGTGTGTTCGTCATATTGTATGAATCTTGACAAAAGATGGGTGTAAGGAACATTTTACAGAACATTTTAATCCAATATATCTTTTCGTTAAAAATGAGACACGTTTCCATACATCTAATGGTACAGTAACTGTCGGTGTGGAGAGTACTTACTTATTTTGGCTACAGCACTAATCTTCGCCACAGGAATCATCTACAGTCTCAATTAATATTCGAAAAGCGAAGTTTTGTTTGGGAGGAGGGGGTCACATTATTTTGGACCTTGAGTGGGGGCAGTCAAAATTTTTTCAGGGTCTCAATGGGAGGCTCATCGAAAATTTGGTGGTCACATCTTCATTTCCTTCCCCCCCCCCCCCCGAAATAGAAATAAATCATATGAAAATAATATGGGCCAAAAATGTGTGTGTGGGGGGGGGGGGGGTGGCAACCTAACACTACTCCAAGTCGAAAATATGAGAGTACCAATTCTGAACCGGGAGGGGGGGGGGGGCAGGATGGGCATTTGATATTAGGGGGGTAACTCCTCAACTGGGAAAGGGGGGGATAGGCACCACTGGATTTGTGTGCTAATTTTCGTCGAATCTGTTTGTAGTTCTTGGCAGCTCATAAAACAAAAATACGCACCCAGTAAAAAAATGTAGGAGAATGTTACATGGCTTTTGGGAAGGAGGATTTTTTTCTTTCAAGTGACTTGGCAAACAGAGCCTGGGGGACCGGGGGGGGGGGGGGTTGTGTCAAATTCGTCAGAAAAAAAGGAAAAGACTTTCTGGTAACGGTCCTTCCGGAAGTAAAAATTACTTCCAGCGCCGCCTAAGTGCGCAATTACGACTTCACAATTCAACGTGGTCCACTTATACACGAGCGGTAGTCAACAGTTTCTTCAGTAACGGCCGCGTCTGTGACGTCATCGCTACAGTAGCCATTCGCTATTCAGTTTGTAGTATTTGCTCTTCTTGTCGAAATATATCCGTTCTCCCTTGAATCATAATATCTGCTTGATATTTCGCCACGAGGCGGTGAATCGTCTGGCTCGGCCATGAGGCATTGATTTTTCACTGCAGCGCTGGAAAGTTTCGAAAGCTGCTCAATAGGTGGCGCCACGAGCCAAGCATCGTCGCTTAAGAGAACGGCGCTTAAGTTTCGACTCTCACTTTCGATTGTCAGTTTCCATTCTCACTTTGGGCGCAGTGGCCCAAATCAACATTTCGTGACGCTGTAAAGCAAAGCGAAACAAAAGGAAAAAAAAGCAACGGCAACGGCTACATCAATACGAAAAAAAAAATGTAACAAATGACGGGTTTCGATCTTTAACGGTTTTGACTTTTCGATGCTTACGGGCGAGGTTTCACATTGAAGCACCACGCAGCCAGGCATTTTATTTTATTTTAATTTTATTTTTTTTAACTGACCACATTTTTTCAATATGTACCTAGCTCAACTCAAAGTTGAAAGAGTTTGTAGTATGCTTTAAAAAATTTTACTAATAATTTACCTGTATCAGTCATCTAATATTCAGGTTTTTTTTTTTTTTAGTTTTAGCCATATAACTTCTTACTGCTCTAACTAAAGGCGTGAAACAAGCACTACTGAAAAGTTCGTTTCGAGCTGGTTAAAATGGTGTATTTGGTTGTCAAAATCGGTCAAAATTTGGCTGAAATGTGATTTTTTTATGGGTGGACCAAGATTCAGATAAAAACATTGAGCCGCACTAATTTAAGGCCCCCGCACCCGTATGCATTTTGCTGGAAAGGAGATTACGAAACAAAATGCACATCGTCAGCACAGGTGGGAAAGTGTTCTTTATGGAGAAAAAGTGTTCTCAATAACGTGACGCGGACATTTTATTTTCTGTAGACTTAACTGTTCTTGCAGTCCAGTGTAAGTGGCGAGCAATTTTAAACAGCTGATTAGTTTTAGTATCTTCGTCTGCCACCAGAATATTAGAACTGTATGAACATTTACCATTCCGTGTGTTTGTAGTATGTGTTCGTGATTGACTGATTAACGTTAACCTCGGGAGGGCCAAGTGAAGGGGATGCACTGATGAGTGAGCGAAGCGAACGAAAATCAGCGTTTGTTAGCCAGTGCGCTCAAAAATTGGGTTAAATAAACTTAAGCATGCGAAACATGGCATACAATAAGCCAAACCGTGTCCATTTGGCTGGTGTAACGGCTAATTGGGCAATGGCAAACGTAAAAATTATGGTTATAAACGGGACAGAAAGCCAGTTGGGCTCGATAAGTGTAAAAATTCTGAATTAGAAAATTTATAGACACTCCAGACAAAAAA
>JAHWFP010188203.1:32250-42814 GCA_023313725.1 Lithobius niger
TAACTTACTTGATTTAGGCCTAGGCCTTATTCTCTTGTCGTACTTAGCCTTATACAGGAGGTGATCTAGAATCTCCTTATCTGAGACGTCGGAGGTAAACCTAGAAAAAAAAAACGAGTGTGTAGAATTGGACAATTGAAAGAAAATAATAATAATAAAAAGCCACGCAAATAGAAGGTTTTATTTAAATAAATCATTCACTGTGACAACTCAAAATTCCGTTTTTAACTTTATAAATTTATTTATCCAATACGATATTGAAGAAATGTGGGCTACGGAGCGCAGCAACAGTATGTCATATTCACTGCGGAGCTTGCATCTTCTTTTGCACGGCGTCATTTGATTACCACCCCGAACACCACAAAAACTTATGAAACTTTAGGTATTATCGTTTATGAGAAAAACGGAAGTAAACAACGAGGAAATTGTTCTGTAACGAAAGGTTTTGTCTATTTTCTTTTTGCACTTAATAACGGGGTGAATTATTCCCTGAAACGTGTGCGGTCACTGTTTTAACGCGCATTATCTGGGCGATATAAAAAACAACAATAACAACGTCAACAGTTAGCACCAGCAATTTAAACCAGCTGTTTCGACTCGGATATCGCTAATTTGAATGGCCTTAACTTGTCGGGTTCGTTCACCAGTTTGGATTTTAGGTTTTTTATTGAACAATGACAAAAAGAAGATGGTCGTAACCTCAAAGGCCGTGTTAAAAAATTTCTGATGAAATAATGTGATCAAAAAGTATTAAAAAATCAAAGAGAATAGCGATCGTGAAGTAAAGAAAAAAAATTATATCAGAGCCAAAAAAAAGGTTGTAAAATGGTCGCCAGGTTGAGAATTATTCCGTCCTTCACAGAAGTGAAATCAACTGACCCTAACATTAGCTAAGGCCGCCCGCGCACTGTGCGACTTGGCCGCGCGGCCAAGTCGCTCAGTGCGCGGGCGGCATAAGTTAATCCCACCAACTATAAGTTCAGACTTAAAACGAAAAACGTAACCATTGGTACCAAAAGCATCTAGAGTCAAGTTTTTCGTAGACTTGAAACTCAAGTATTTTTTTTTATTATTTCATTATCTATTTCACCTCGACAAAACTCACCTGTGAGGATAAACGTTGGCGCCGCACATGTTGCCGAGGATAAAAAATACCAACCAAACAGATTCCAAAGAGCAAACTCGCATCTTCTTCACGACCTGGAACGAATAAACGAACGCTATCAGGGTCGAGTGGCTCGTCATGGTTGAAACAAAAATTTACTTCAAACCTTGTTTGAAATTACGCACATTAAACTAAGAGCCGTGAAAGAAGTTACGTTACATCGAAGAAAGTGTCATCGGAGACGTCGGAACAGACGTAATTGCATCTGTTGAATTAGCCGCATACAGAAAGCAACCCCCCCCCCCTCCCACTCCCACCCTCAAACTACGACCTGGGGCCATAATGCGACCCGTGAAACACTTTTGTCCAGACAGCATTCTATTTTCCATTTCATGTTATTCCAGTTATTTATCGTATGTAAGGTATATTTATTTCCGGAACGAAGTCCAGGTTACGTCAGTAGTACCCACGGAGGGGGGGGGGACGTGAGGAGCATCTCCTCATTGCCATTTTGGGGGTGAGGACGAACTTAGTCTCCCAGCCATCAAGGTATCATCAATATCTACACAACGATACAGAAGCTCATCTTAAGTAAGCCAACAAAGTTAAAAAACAGTTTCGACAATTTTCAAATTACCCTGTACATAGCTTTTCAAAATCCCCCCTCCAAATTTCGAAAAAAGTCGCATATGTCACAGCATAAATAATTAGTTTGGTCTCTAAATAATGATGTTGTGAAATATACAACTTTTCTGAAAGTTGGAGGGAGGGGGGAGGGGAAGATTTTGAAAAAAATGGAGGGGGGGGGGGAATGGGCACCTCACAGTCTTTGGGTTGGGGGGATGGGCATCCCTGGGTTACGTTCTTGTGGCTTTCGTGATACTCCGTTCCACTTCCTGCTCTTGCTTAAGACTAGTTTTCTCAGTGGGAGGAACGTGGGTCAGCGTGACGTGCTTCTGGAGCTGATGGTTATGCTCACCCAGGAAAATAAGGCACGCCACAGATAAGTAGTTGTGATAGATATAAGGCCCTAAGTAGGTAAAGTTAAGAGACCCCTTGCATAAAGGAAAATGACTTTCTTGGACATAGAAAACTATTCCTTAGTTTAACGTCGTTATAGTGTCCGCGGCCTATCTTGAGTTCGCCCCAGAATGACACAGATAATCAATTGTATGTTTTTGGTAGCAGAGTGCCTTGTTGATATCCAAGATGGTTACAAAAACAATGGCGGCCGTCCATTTAATAGCGACCCCTCCAGGAAAAAGTAGCCGCTCATAAAATAACTGCAGAACTCAAGATAAACCGCGTACACAATATAACCGCGTGTATTTTGCCACGATTCGACCAGCAAAAGAGTTTATACTTCCAAGTATTTTTCAGTATTTTTTATCAGTGTGTCACAGTATTTTCGAATTACCAAAGGGCGCCAGCACACTACGCACTTGTGGCACGTGTATCCCCACGCTTTTTCTGAACGTATATTTGATAGATAAAATTATGAAGAAAAAAACGATTAAGACATTGACAAAAAGCGTTAAAAAAAATCTTATTACAATACTCGTAGGTTCCGAGCTCAGTATGGAACGGTCATCGCTATTTATTTTTAGAACCTATTTTTGTATATCTCTGAATGTTGATTTTAAGAGATGGGGAAATATTTTCTGCCTTTATTTATACCTTCAGTGTTATTTTTATTTTCGGTGGTCTTATTTACATCGTCAATGTCTTATTTACATGATTACATTTTCAAAGCTGTCACGGGGTCGCTTTTATCACCACGGACAAAATTAACGCCACATGTTACAAGTAGAGGAAATACGGTTTACAAATTGGTATCGAATTTTCCAGCGTTGTACGCAAACTTTATGATGAGGGTACGTACGTACGTAACTGGTGCGAGATAAGAGCCGAATTTCCACAACAACACGGCTAAGAGTTTCTATTGTGCGCGCGGTGTATCTTGAGTCCTGCAAGTATTTTGTTAGCGGCTACGTCTTCCTGGAGGGGGTTGCTTTAATCGATGGCCGCCATTGTTTTTGTAACCATCTTGGATGTCAACAAGGCACTCTGCTACTGAAAACGTACAATCGATTATCTGTGTTCGTTCTGCGGAGAACTCAAGATAGGCCGCGGATAGGAGAAAAAAAAAATTCGCCGCGTTGTAAAAAAAACTTCAAGTTGAAAAAAAAAATTACTGAATAAGCACAAGGTTGATGCATTGGTTGAATTTATCTATCACTGCTCTCCCCCCCCCCCTCATTAATTGAAAAAGTTTACGAAGTTTTTTTTCTAAACTTCTTTTATACGTGAAGCCGAAGCGGCTGGGACCGACTTTGTCCGGCCATCTGCCTTTTCAACTCCTGAACGGTACCCGATAGAGACAAACGGTTTTCACCATCAGATTCAGCGTCCAAAAATAAGTTTAAAAACGCGGCAAATTAAAACATCGTTGCTTCCTCAACGTAATGAAATAATAAGATTTTGATCGTCGCATTAACCACTACAAGATGACACGCAACCGTATAAACGAAATGATACAAACAAAATGATTTCGTTAACGCATTAGCTCCATTTAAAATAGGCTCAACACCGTGTTGCGTGGATTAGCAGGCTTATTCAGAACCAAATTCTCAGTGAGAATTTACGAAATTACGAAATTAAAACGGCAGGTGCCAAAATATTAGGCCTAAAATCCTCATCTGATTATTTTTGGATGTTTACGCCTGGTTAATGTTGCGGATTTGAAAATCAAATCTGTGAAACCCCTTAACCCATTTGCATTAAGTATGATATTAAATCCACAATTAGGGAGTTTAAACAATTTGAAATCAGTAGAACAATACGTTCAACATCATCGCGGATATAAGCACAGAATAAGAAGCTCCTTCACGTTGTTTTGCAACGCACGCTATACTAAAAGGGTTTACTTATTTAACTAGGTAGTCGTCCGGCATATGTTATTCCGGGAAAGGGTATGTATTATGTATAGTAACCATTTTTCCTTTGGTGAAAAATAAAAAAAAAAGGTCATTTGTATGCCTTGTTCCTTTGCAAATCTGGGTTTGTGCGCCTTTGGAATGCTTGGCAACGTGTTTTGGTGGTCATTAATAATAAAGCTGGAAATTCAATATTTGAACGGGACGCCCTGGGTTCGAGGTAGCTGCTGGTTCCAAGAAAAACAAAAACTTAGCCTAACGCAAATAATAAAGTTTCAAAAGTTCGTTTTAATATTGATAAAAGCAAGCAAAACAAACTGAAAAAACCAGCACCTCGTATAAGGCAAATGTTACAGTTTAGAAGCAAACTAAGCAAATCTCTGTATTTGGTTCTGTGCAGACCTAAAGGCAACCAACCACTCATTGCAATCATAAAGCCTCATGTCAAAAAAAAAAAAAAAAAAAGCACAACTCATCTGACATTGTTTTGTCTCTCAAGATAGCGCAACCTTAATTTGGGCTTTCTTGCTTTTCGTCTGCCCCATTCTGGAGTACGCCAGGCAGGTCTGGTCGCCATATCTCGTCAAGGATATTAATTAAACTTATTGAATCGGCCCAGAAGACGTTCACTAAATACATTCCAGGATTGTATAATGTGCCGTACATGGAACGTTTGAAACTAGAGTCGTTGGTCATAAGGTGCTTTTAAAGGCTGACCTTTATCTTACGTACTCTACTATTCTGCACAAACATACTGCAGTGAAGCACGAGAGGTTTTATTTTTTTTACTTTAAGCCGAAATATCTTAAAAATGATATCGAAATGACTCGAAATCCTTTAAAATGAACGCATGGCTCCGTTAATGGAGAAAAGTACAAGCACTTTTTTGCTAACCGTGTTGTGCCCACATGGAACAGTAGCGGATGCTGGATGAAATTTTAGGAGAGGCAATTACGCATCAGCAGGGGGTCGAAATCATAATTTTCCAATCGTGATGTCCCAGTTGACAAATTTTAGGGGACGAGCCCCCCCCCCCACACACACACACACTAAACGAGATATTTTTAAGATAGCAAAATAGCGAGAAGACAAAAATCCACAACATAAGAATCGAACAAGTAGTAAGTAGTCAAATGCGAAATCTCAAATAAGAAAGACATGGTATTCATGTTTATTTTAATGACTTGACCACACTTGTTAATACTCCCCTTAAAATCCTGGGTACAATACTCGTCCAGAGGTGTTTGGGTTTGTTTGCCTTTTGGTATGAAGAACTGCTTTTCGCTGGCGTTTTTCATATTTCAGCTTTGTTTTCAGTATGCCTAAACCTGTATATCATATTTATTTTAACAGGCTATCGTTTGCTACGACGTGAATTGTTTCTAAGTTGAAATGAAACAATCACGAAGATTACTTTCCCAATCGCTTGCTTGCGTACTGAATGCTGACTTTCTCAGTGATACGGTTTTTTTTAGCATTCAGTAAAACACAAATATGCGTCTTTTCTTGGTCTGGGTCTGGTGTACTAATGAAATATTCCAAACGTGACAGACTTTCCTAAGAAGACCAAACACCGGGAGAGGCTATGACCGGGAGAGGCTATGACCGGGAGACAAGCACGGAGATTAACTTGCGGGGGAGGAGGGGAAGAGGAGGGGCGAGTATAATTGGAGGATCAGTCTACTAATCAATGAAATATTGCATACGCGATTTACTTCCCTGAGAAGACCAAAGACCGGGGAGAGGCTAACACCGGGAGACTCAATTTCCGTGCAGCATGCACGGGTCCTGCTAGGTTCCATACTAAGGATGAAGGCCAATGATGCCGAAAAAACTAAAATATGAAAGAAAAAAACAAGCGGCTACAGCGACTGCCTAGTCTCATCCGGTCTTCTGTACAGTTCTGCCACTACCTATAGTGACGCACACTTCCCTATCACGCATTGCAACAGCTATCTCTACTATATAATATAAAAGCAGTAACCATCAGAATTGCCCGTTAAAAATATGTTAGCTTTTAAGCTTATTTTACACTTTAGGCGTAATTGTTAGCGTTTAGGCCTAATTTACAACTTTAATTTCGTAAGTAGCAACTATCGGAGATTTGGATTGTATACAGTAAGCCTATTCATTTTTGCAACACGGTATGCCTCGATCCGGGCACACAGTTACAGTGTTACAACGTAATGCGCAACATAGCCTATAGATCAGTGGTATAGTAGGGAAGGGACAGGAGAGACGCTGTTGACAAAGCCAGCAGCGAGACTCGTATCATCTTGACGTTGTCATGGTAACGTGATTTTAGGCCTAATTATTTTAAAGGCCGTTTCAGTTTCGTAAGTAGTAGATAGGCCTAACGGAGAATTTGGTTCGACCGTAAGCCTATTCAGTATTCATTCATGCAACAATGGGACAAAACTCTTTTAAACGAAGCTAAAATGTTTTTGTTTTTACGGCTGCGGTAACACAAATTCTTAGGATTTCAATTCGACGATGAAATGTTATTATTTAATTTAGTTACGTCAAAGAAGTATTAGCTATAAGAAGGTAACGATGTTTTAATTTGCCATTTTATTTAACTAACCTTTGACACTGAATCTAACGTTGTAAACAGTGGTCGTCTGTATCTGGTACCGTTGCGAAGTTGAAAAAAGCCACGGACGGACGGACGGCCAAAGTCGCTGCAATAGTCTTCTCAGACGGTACGGCTGTACAGAAGACTAAAAACTAGCGAAGAGCAGTATCTCACACCACAAGGCAAAACGCACAAAATTCTCCGAACGAGCCTTGCACCCGGGATTTTAAGGAGCAGTACCAAGTAGAGTAAAAGTCATTAAAATAAACGTAAATATAAATTTAAAATAAACATAACGCTAAAAATCAAATACCACGTTAGCCACCATTGGTTGGACCGGTATAGGGTGCTACCGCAGCATGCTACCACCAATATCTCCTCATTGTTTGTAACAATTGCTGTGCAAATTATCTTTTCTATAGATTAAGAATATTAATGATCATGCGTTTAACTGCAAGTCAAACAATCATCAGTAACGATCATTTTGAACAATAATGAAAAGGATGACGATGCCGCCTCCAACAAAACGTCTGAGGCGCCTCAGTCACACACTGCAACAACGATCGCTAATCTAAAAGTAGTAACCGTCAAGTTGTAGGTCAAAAGGTGAAAGCTTGAGAGTGTGAATTTGAATTAATTTGCAAGAGCCTTGGCCCATAGCCAAGCTTTTATTTAAACAATTCGACGGCTCTCAAAACATTTAGGCCTAACTTTTGAGTATCATTTTAATTTCGTAATGGCCAGTCCAGAGAATTATGTTAGAGAATAGGCCAATTCATTCGTGCAACCCGGGGTTGAGAGTTCAAGTTACCACAGCAACCGCGAATCCAGAAAATATTACAAGCTATTGTTATTGTTTTATTGTGAAATAAACACGCCATTTGCTGTATGCTTGTATTTTATATAAATCGCTTTGTCATGATAAATGCCACTTTGGTCGCCATGGTGAAGGAAATTCCTCCAAGCATTCTTTCTCAAACGAAGCGTCATAAACGGAATTCTTTTGTATTCTGTTTTTTATTCCGTTCTCCTGGCTTTCTATGTGGTTAGAAAGGGATGATCAAGTGTCATTTCCTCGATTCACGCCGAAAAAATTGTTAGATATGAGGAAGCAATGACGCTGTTTATTTGCAGATTTTTTTAAAGTACACTTGATACTCGTATGATTCAATCCCGACTTGTTGATTTTTCTCAATTTTTCGCACATATTTCATCTAAATTTTTACACATTTTCACATGGCTTTTCCCAAACTTGTCACAGTTTTCAATTTCAACTACACTATACATTGCCCTCTATGCCAACCATGGTCTGAATAGGCCTAATAAAATTCATCATAACAAAAAAGAATATACGAGTCTTGCCGCAACATGATCCTATCGCCGCCACCTTGTGGCAGAACACATAACCTGAATACTTAATGGAATAGGAAGGAGCATAATAGCTTATTTTATTTATTATTATTCCTGCCACAGTGTATATATTTTTTTAGCATCAACTCAAGTTTTTGACACTTTTTGTTTACATTATTCGGAAAGAACATATTTTAAACACTGTGAGGGTGCGTTAACGTAACGACTTTGCATTCTCGAAGCTGGAATTTAATCGCGATGGCAAAGGTGTCGTTGTCATGACAACAACGCTTCCTGGATTAGCTAAATCCGACATCGTTTGAGTAAATGCTTGCAGTCTTATAATTCGTGACAGTAAGGTAATGAATTCTTCCTGACGAAACAATTTTTCCAATCGTTTCTAAACTCAATTATTGCGAGCTGGCAGAGCTAAAACGACCGCCTTGTTGGAATTTCAGCTAATTTCTAGCTTCTAGCTGCGAGAATGTAAAGGCAAGTAATTCCATAAACGCGCCCCAAGTCAGATTAATCGCACTCTTTTCTCGCGTTTTTGTTTTTGCTAATCGGACCCACAAACAACAAATATGGGTTCTTTCCAATACATTTTCATTTTTTGATGATGTTTGCATCTGTTTTTACATTTACAGAGTACAAATTAAACCCAACCATCCCTTAAAGAGCACTATCACCGATTGAAAAGCGAACGAAAATACCACGGCGCCATCTAGCGGCAATGATATCGTTAACAGCTCGCTCCTAGGTGCACGAGGACGTACCGAATTTTCGCTCAGTAATTAAGGAGGCTCGTGGCTTGTTTGTTTTGTTAAATGACATGGCGTTGGGCATTCCTTCGCTTGACTAATCAAGTGTTAGGGCCCATTTATGTGACAACTCGCTTTTGTATTCTCGCAGCTAGAATTTAGTCGCGATGGCAAAGTTGTTGTTGCTATGGTAACAGCGCTACGTGGATTAGGTAAATCCGTCACCGTTTGAGTAAATGCTTGCAATCTTATAATCCGTGACAATAAGACAAAGAATTCCTCCTGACGAAACAAATTTCCCAGTCACTTTTGACCTCACATTATTAACTGTTTTCGTTACGAGTCGGAAGAGCTAAAACCGCCGTCATGTTGGAATTTCAGATGTTTTCTAGCTTCTAGCTGCCAGAATGCACAGACGAGTCGTTGAGTAAACGCGCCCTTAGATAGTACTATACCACGCGCCATGGCTGTTTGCTGTGACGTGCATATCACGTGACTGGGCTAGTCCAATCAGACGGCCAAACAGCCGTTGTTCTCGTTCGGCATTGGCTAACTCATGGTGACGTCACGGCAAACAGCCGTTGCGCGAGGTTTAGATAGCGCTAGATGTTGTCGCCAGATTCTGCAGACTTTCTTGGTGATCGCGCCATTTTATTAACGCAACAACTTATTCCTTTGCCGCTATGCTTCTAATTAGTTTCGAGAGGTGAATATGAATCAACCCTTCTTTGAGAGTACCAGTCATTTTAGAGGCTTTTACGTATGCACACCCATACACGGTTCGTCTAATTTATCCCTTGCACAATTACAAAATCGAAGGGTTGGATCCATTAGTTGTCCGTTTTCTTGTTTCTCTCTTTGTTTTAAATTCCCCGCATTGAACTACCTTGGATTTAAATTAGGCCCACTTGATGACAATAATTTCACGAGGTTGAGTGTGTTAAGTTTACTACACTTCCCAAAAAACCTAACTCGACGCCATGTTTGAGACGTGTATGAGATCGCTCGAACTCCCTGTGCACGCAAGGTGCACCGAGCCTACCAGGCAAACTAATCGGGCAGTATTCGAAACACGCCGATCACTCCCTTATCGGCCCCAAGACCTTTTCTTTCTCTTTCTTTATTTATTTTTTTGGCGTACACGAGCAATTCAGATTTAAGTTAATTTTTGAAAGGCTTATTTTAGTTTGATTTTTTTGGAGGGTTTCAATAGATAATTATAATAATTACACTGTATACTGATGTTGGTGGATAGTTGTGGAGTCAGATGTACCTCCATGGAGCGGTGGTCAATCCTTGGATGACCATAGGGGGGCCATCATGACGAGGCCGCCACCTCACGCCATCTCCACCGCAACTGAAACACACAGAAAAAAAAGGAGAGATATACAACACTGAATTATGAACGAATTAAACAAGAGAACAAATACAAACATAGCTTTACTAAAATTATAAAGAAGTACATGTGTCGTGGTTTCAAAAGTTTTGGTACAGGATTCAGTTAAAATAATAAGGTAAATTACTACCCTATTGACACCATTTTCAATAAAAAACAGAAGAAAGAAAATTGCAATCTTAAGTTCGTCCGGCAAGCTTTTTAATAACAGGCCTACAAATAAAAATATATATTACAAATAAAAACGTCTAATGTGCCGTAAAAAAAGGGATTATATGATTGAAGTTTCATTTTACTTGTTAAAATGTACACGGATAAAAATTGGTGATTTTTAATTGAAATAATCAAATGTACAATTCAGAAAATTGCATCTGTTTAAGTGCTGTTGTGCTTTACCAATCATATATTTTACGTAAAGCACAACAGCACTTAAACAGATGC
>JAHWFP010188204.1:0-10036 GCA_023313725.1 Lithobius niger
GAGAACTACCAATTTACGTTTCAAGGAACAATCACAGTGCTACTGTTGTCTGTAAATGCTGGGGGACTACTTGGTGCAAGGTAGGCTTTGATGCATTGACCGAGTGTCACTTTCTCCATGCTTGAATGAATATATGCATATGCAAAATATTTTCTGCCATAAATGTTGTGTTGGCACAGTAGTAGTTGTAAGCGGTTTTTCGGATGCATTATCAACAAGTGGGTTTTAAAAAAAAAAATTCCTGTGTAAAGTAATTTCTCCAAGGTGGCTGCAGATGATATATTCCGACACTTGCAATTTTTTTTTTATTATGAGAGAACAGAGTTTCGTATTGGGACGGATTTTGTTCAATCTACACAAGTCAATAAAAAAAAGTAGGAACCTATTAAATGATTTTTTTAAGAGTTTTTATTAATTTCATGCACGTTTCATGTTGATGATTCTATGTGTTCAAGACTGACTGCCTTCATATTCTTTTATTTAGGTAAAAAAAAGCACTGCATGAAAAACAGTTGGATAAAACCCCAGTTTTCATGTTGTTCTGCAAGTTTTCATGTCTCTTCTTTCAATAACTTGTACTGTAAACAAAATTTAATTTAGTCATTAGCTGATACATGTTGCACTGAAGACTCACTCACATATTAATAGTAATTATAAAGGCTGTACCGATCACCATTTTTTTATGCCGAACAGATTCCTATCTGTCTGCCACCAATTGATTGGTGAAACGAACTGATTGCTACCGATTTTTAAAGATTTTATTTTCTGGTTTACACTGTAGGCTAATGCAAACATGGAAATACATTAAAGAAGTGCAATTTTTTACCTAAATAAAAGTAAATATTTATCTGTTATAATAACACTAGCGTACACTATGTAAAACACACGACAGGCTGTTGGCCTGGGGAATACCGAGTATACATCTTGCATCCAATGTTTGCTAAGTGCCAATTGGTTTCATATGTAGTAGTAAAATGTACTACTAATTTCTTAGTAATAACGGCAGATATACTTTTTTGGGTACAAAAGCAACACAGAATGCACGGCATCAAGTAGTAAAATTACCATCTGGGGTTTGAGTTAACAGATATTTGTTTGAGATAGGGTAATTTTGTCGTGGGCTAACCAAATACCACCAAATTGTTTGACTTAACGTGAGTTGTTAACGAGGTTTTACTGTATTGCCAAGGGCTTCACCTTAGCCTGAAGAAGACAACCCATATAGCAGTTTTCGAAAATTCGCTGGCATGAAGAAAAACTGCAACTTTTGGTGTTGCATGCGTCACAGTTGATTCAAAAGAAACCAAATTCTTACAGGGGCCAGCAATTTTCTCTTTCAATTGTAAATTTAGCATTTACTGAAGACCTTGTCTAAATTGGCGGTGTGCACCCCCTCCCTAGTAAGACTTCACACTTTATTTTTTTTTAATAATGTGAATCATTTTTCTGATCGGTGGCTCTGATGGGGCGTTTGTCTGGCTGCTGCTTCTTAGGCCATGGGGGGGGGGGTGTGTGTGTGTGACGACACATCCAGTTACTACGGTGGGTTCCAGACGGTGAAGTCCACCAGTGTAGTTGATTATGTCTCCGAGGTAGTGGGCCGCGATCTCTGGAATGGTGATGTTGTGGAAAGCCCATGAGGCGGAGATGACCTGAAGCTCTTTAGCTATGACTCTAATGTTGTTGTCATTGCAGTTTAAAACGGAGGCTTCTTTGTGTTCAGGATAAGTCAATATGTGAATACGTAACCTCCTCGAGCGACGCGAGACGACGCCAATGGAGCGAGCGATGTGGCTAGTGTATCCTTAAAAAAATGCGTCCTCAGAAGCATCATCTCAACACAAACCCAAGTAGGTATCCTCAGCCATCCACTTGGTTACACTGACAAAGATTTAATTTTTTAAAGGGCCATAAAAAATGTCTAATTTGAAGCTGTAAGGATACAGAAAATCACTTTAATGAGTGTATTGATAATTCAGCTAGAATAACAATTAAAAAGCCAAGATCCAATTTAATCACTTCAGTAACAGGCCTACGTGTACATTTTTGGAAATAAGTCTAGGTATGAAAAGAGAGCGGCACACAGTTATCAGGGCTTGGTATTCAAGCTAATTGGATGCTGGTTAACCTTACAAACATATCGTCGCAGAAGTGATTAGTGATACACAAAACTGACAAAATGTACAAATAAATTCGAGCCGTTGACGCAGTGTTTGTCAGTTAAATAAAACTTTTATTTGTCACTCAATAGTTTTGCAGTTGTTAAAAAAGAATTACCGCATAATAACTTGGTACAATTTTGTGATATAATCGTGTTTGACACTGATTGACAAACAAATTCATAAATAGTAAATATTGATTAAAATAAAAATAACTTTCACCAAACGATACAGTACAGTACAAAATATTTTCAATGGCTGGTTCTAACTTGCAGGTGCTTTATTTTTTTTTCGTTAGCGTAAATAGGGTTACCATAAATCTCATATTAAACGCCCAGCTCCCTGAAATACTTAAAGGTCAAAATTCATAATATACTGTTGTTGATGCCAACCCCTAAAAAATCATTCTCATAAATCTTGTTTTTTCTGTGGCAAAATTAACTAAAAGCTTCATGCATTTAACAAAACCAACTTTTAATCTAACACGATTTACGGGAGCGTTTGTCATCAGGGAAAAGTCTGCCAATATTAGGCCTAGGGATCGATCATTGACGTGCGCAATCTGGATTCAGTATAGCGAAAACACAATGCCTTTATTCTCATTTATTCACAAATTTAGTGTACTATATCGTCCTCTTCCAATATATAGTACTAGATCGTCCACCTTCTAATATCTTATCATAAGTGAAAGTTATAACTATAACTTACCAAGGTAACCAACCTGGTTGAAGTTTTTTTCTTTTGCCTGAATGAAAATTTACATTACCCGTTTTTCATTATTATTAGCTAATTCTCCCGGTTTGTAGCTCAATCCCTAGCGATGATAAGTTGGCTTTCCTGCCATGCTCGCAGCTCCCCCCGGAGCGTCAGTGCCAGCCTCAGTATATAAACGCTCGAGTTGGAGCATTCGTCATCTTTCTTCCTCTCGGGTAACCTTGGTCTCTAGAGGGGAGGCCGGGCAGGTAAAGGTAATGTATATTTTCTTTTAGGCAATAAAAAACAAACTTAACCAGGTTTCCCCTGGTAAGTTATAGTTTTTATATGCCGATGAAAATATAAATTACCAGTCTTTTATTATTAGCAAGACCTCGTCAAAAAATGGTGGAGGGACCAAGGTTGACAAGTACCCATGCTGCGAGCCGGCGACCCCGGAATCTAAGATTCAGTGAACCGCCCGTCATTCTGAAGCAGGGGCCATCCTGCAGGAAAAGGCTGAACTAACATGGTACCTGGAGAAGAAGGGACTGGGGACTGAGAAGAAGCCCAGGGAAGGAGTCTTAACGGGATGACGGTCGAGTTCTGGGTCCGAGGAATGAGCTTAGTACAGAAGAGAACTGACAAAACACATTACCTCAATTACAGCGTCGTCTGGGCGGGTCTGTGACGAGGGTGACAATGGAAGACGTGTGGTGACCAGAAGCAGACAGTCATGGGGATGAAGTTGGTGCTCTTCGAGCAGAAACTGTTGGCTTGGATGGAACATGAGAACGGTGCGGTAACCATTAAGACGGGAGATGCACTCACAAATGTCTTGTGTGGTCAAGATAAAAGGAATGTATGGCGTAGTTTTTTTTTTTTTATAACAAGCGTAGTAGTAAGGAGTCGAAGAAGAAAAGTCCTTAGGACCTGGTACCGTAGCAGGTCACGTAACATGCCTGCCGAAAAGGAAGTGAAGGTGTTGGATTTTGACGCATTGTTGGTGTCCGCTGGACGTAGTCCGGGAAGAAAGGTGCGACCGTGGTAAGGGACCGGTTCCTCGACACGGTGGAAGAAAAATACAGGAGTGTCGAAAAAGTGGTGAGTGAAGGTAGGAAGTTTTGAAACCAAGGGCTACCCTCGTGGCCTTGTGCTGACAGTCTGCACATGGAAGGTGGACCAAAGAGGGCGTGGCACAGGGAAGTATTCAAGGAAAAACGGCACAAAAACAGAAGCAGTGTCAAATTGGCAGACACTATACGCGGTGATTTTCAGTAAAGAAATTGCAGCGGAAGCGGTTGACCATGCGTCTATGAGAGGACCGGTTTCGGGCTGGAAATTTGTGCTGGCGACCGACGGAACTATGGGGACACTTGCAAGCGGAACCGTGAGCGGTGGTACTGCGGAACGAAGCGGCGAACCGACAGAAACTGCCGGAATCGGTGACTCTGAAAAACTGGGGACCGGTGCTGGATGACCGCCTGATAATCATTGTGATGGTTTTGCTGGGCCAAACCTACTTACCTGGCTGCTGGAAGCGGTAGTGATATGGGGTGACCGTCGTAGGGAAACTGGAACACGGCGGGGCTGTCGGGACTTGGAAATAGCTGTGTGTTGTACATTCCAAGTGACGGGTGACCAAGCAAGCGAGAACATCCAATCAAAGGTGTTTGATGCCAAACTATCTGCTGCTTGTAGGGTTTTGACGATAGTTTGAAGGCAGCCAATTTCTTCTGCAAGAGACAAATTCGATTCTTGGAGGAACTGTATAGTGGTTTCTTGTTCCCAATGGGACGTCCGTAAAAAGTTTATATCGGATGCCTCTGCCTGAAGGGTCCACAATTCAAGTTTATCGGCATGATATTGGGCCAGGTCGATCGAGAACTGTCGAGCGGTTGCTAGAAAGGATGCAATATTCGTGTTGAACTGGGTGAAAGCTTGCGGACCACAGGAAATGTTCCGGAGAAGGGTGGCACGAATAGTGTCAGAGGATGGAAATGGTGATCCAAATGCCTGAGGAAGACCGACCGGAACCGCAGAGGTGGGAGCAGATACCGAAAATGGTTAAGAAGGCGGGATCGAAAGCACTGAGACAGAAGGCGTCGGGAGTGAAGATGAGGTGAAGACGTCTGGTAACGGTAGAACCGGAAGGACTGACGGAGCAGGAGGTAACGGTGACTGAGGCACGACGGTTGGGGGACCACAACCGTAGAACATGGAGAAGATATGGAAGGTCTGACACTGGAAGTGACTTGTTGCTCTGATAAACAGGATTTGACTATAGAGAAAGAGGAAAACTGTGGTGTCAGTTTTCTAAGCTACGTACATTCTTCTTATGCATGCCTGATTTAGATTTTGCCTTTAAATGTGAAGATGAAGATGTTCGAGGAACTTCAGGCACTGCTGATTTCGTTTCACGACTAACCTTTGCTTTCTTGGTTTGTCCGAATTTCGGTACCGTTATGGATGAACCGGACAACGAAGGAGGAGCTTGGTCAGTCGACTGGCGAGACCTTTTTAGTTTTTTGGCTAAGGCACGTTTGTGGGATTAGGGATTGGCCGATATGACTTTGTACCGATCCGAGCCGATACCGATGAAGGGTAAACCGATCTGATCCAATCTGTTACCGATAATAATAATAAAAAAATTACGACAAAAGTTTAATTTCTATACAAATGCAACTTCAGTTTCTGGTTTTCCATGGGTTCCAACCGCTAAGATTGTACAAAAAGTTCTGTGCAGCAATAACAGCATTTTTGCTGTTTTTCCTACTAATACAGCTTAGGTATATTCATCTTCTCAGCTAGATTTTAAGTTGGTCGTTGGAAACTTAACAGCGTCGGAACTATCACGTGCTACATTTTCATCACAAACTGAGCAAATGGCTTTGCTTTTCTCAGTTGGCTGTTGCTTTTGCTGCGCTCGGTATCAGTTTCACATGGGAGACGGTTGCGTTTCGTGGCGTACGAATATCTGTATCAGAAGCCTTACAGAGGTCCGATACCGATATGGCTAACACACCAATAAATACAGATTATACAGATACCAATATCAATTATCGGATTACTATGTGGGATCGCTGATGACGGCATGCGATCTCCCAAGTTGTTTCGTTGATAGTTGCACATGTGCTGCATTTGACGGTGTACCAGTTTTAGGTCTAGTGGTACTGGAACACGGGTGAGAGTCGAAGTGGGTTTTGGAACCTGTGAATGCAAGACAGCTGCAATGAACGGGGTCCGGATAGGTGACTGGGAGAGGAACCGAAGGAACTGTAGGAGTGGAGAGATCATGGAAGGTCTGTTTGGTTGGAGAAACATTTGTTGCTTCGAAGCCAGTAGACCTGTCAGAAGATAAAGCCAGACCCACGACGCTGATGCAGACCGAGAAGACATGTTGTTAAACAAAGGTTGCGCAGGAAACACAACTGAGGCGATAATCACGTTCAGTACGGGAAATGTTATGTTGCTGGCTGGGGAATCCCCGCAGAACGGAAGACTCAGATGGAGGGTAACCGGGGTGAGAAGGGCTGTAGGTGGTATGGACTAAGTGTCATGATAGGGCTCCTTTTGGTGAATAAGTTTTTATCCATGTTAGGCCCCCCCCCCACCTTCCAAATAGGATTATCAGGAGAATGGATCGCAAGGAAAGGGAAACCGGCACACCCGATAGCACGGGCACCGGCGGAAGGAGTGTCAGAGGTAGTGGTTGTCCGTGTGCGACGACGAGGTTGCTTCTTTAGTTTTGTTGTGGTTTCTTGTTCGTTGTTGGTCATTTTTTTCTTCTTTGTATTTATTAAAACATAAAAGACCAGGGACCAAGTACAATGTTGGTTCAGTGAAGAAGTAACTGCAGCTGGCAGTTACCCCACTTACAGAATGTTAAAAGAAGTAGTGATCGTGAAGGTGTCGGAACACTTAGGAGACTCTGGAAACCGAGAAACCGCAAAGGAGGGAGACGATGGTTGAGTGAGAACATCCGTGCAGGAGGCTGGAATTTCAGTGCGTAATGGTGATTGATGTTCAGGAAAGGATTGGTGGTCGACTACCGGAGCTCTGAGAGTGGCGGACAGTCGAGGGAGTCTTGTGATGCCGGGGACCGGAGAAACTCATCTGAAGATGTGAACTGGCGTTCATGGTTTAAGGGACAAAAGGTCTGGAAAGCTTTGCTGGGGAGTCACGGTGTATGGACCAGGCATTGGAGATTGAAGTAACAAACAGTCCGTTGATCTCGTGGTCAAATGGGAACAGAGAAGGCATGGTGAGGAGGGTGGTACAGAGGAACATGGTGGAGACGCTGAAGCTGAACAACTGTCGGAAGGCGTAGAGACTTGCGAACCATGGAAGCAACCAACGGGTGACGACCGCTGATCGCATGGTGCAGACGATTGTATTGGGGCTACGGTGACTGTCGACCGGAATGACGGAAAAGGCACCGGTAGAGAAGTGGCCATCGATGCATTTACAGGAGCGAAAGTTATGGTAGAGGCAGTGTGTTGGTTAACCAACCGTGGTTCGTCGTGACTGACGAACAGAGAACCGAGGAGACTGCATAGTGCTGCTGGGAGTCGACAGACGTTAGGCGGATTCCGGTGGTCTGAAGAGGCTTAGAAAGTGAAGATCGATCTGACAGTCGGGGCGGCACAGCGTGCGAGAAACGAGGCGGGCGCTGAACTCTGGTGAGGGCGGACACCGGATGATCGGGAACCGGAGATGGAGCTGGGACAACGAAACTGTAAAGGCCGAAGGATGAGTAAGAGACTTGTTGAATTTCCATATTGGCAGTACCCTTGGAGGAATGTGGTGGAGGAAAACCGTTTACTGACGCTGGGACTGGTGGGTCCCAAGAGGCCACGAAGAACGAGGAATAGAAAGGTAACCGGAGACAGCGGGAGATGGGAGGGCCAGGAGGACGACTGCATGTCGTGGCGCCTTAGGAGGAAAAATGACGAATACTCCTACTCGAGCGTTTATGTACTGTGGCTTGCGCTAACGCATGCGCAATGGAGGGGAGTTGCACAAACAGGGAGGATTTGCTAATAATAAAAGATAGGTAATGCATACTTTCATCGGCATATAAAAACTAATTTCTAACTATCACCCTCCTCCCTCCTTCAAAATGGACAACGAGATTCACGACTGAGAAGCATGTGTGTTGACGCATTTTACAGATCGTTTTCTGTGGTTCCTGGAGCGCGTAATTCACGCCGGAAGTTCCAGCGGAAACTGGACCTGTGGACCCTCAGTAGTTGCCAATGAGGAACCACGCTCACGGGTCCATTTGTGCAGCATCTAACTTGTCCAGTCCACCGCATCCATTATGACATTACTCTGCTTAGCGCTTCCTGGTCATGAATCGCCTGTTTTTTTGAAGGTTGGTGATGGTTAGTAAATAATTTTAACTTTGAATTATGTTAGATATTGGAAGGAGGACGATCTAATAAATTAAATCTGTGAATAAATGGGAATAAAGGCATTGCATTTTCACTAGACTAAATCCAGATCATGCTCATTAATTTCAATGGCATAGGCATAATCTTGTTCAAGATCTGGATCTGCTCATGTTACCAAAAGTTTGTATGGTTAGAAATTAGTTTTAGCTGCTAATTATGTTGAATCTTGGAGAGACCAGACAATAACCAAAGTTTGTGAATAAATGAGAACGAAGACTTTGTGTTAATGCTAGATTGAATCCAGATCACTTACACGAATGAATATTGTCGCCGACTTCTCCCTTCCTAGACAAAAGTTATTTAAGAAAATAGAAAATACTTGTTTTTAAGGCCCACCCCAATTTCAGATAAATTAATTTTACAAGCCCATGGGCGTTTAATACAAGATTTAACAGTAATGCAAAAAAACACTTTACTTTAATATACATTTATAACTGGGAACATTTTTTATATTTTTTATTAAAACATAGGCGTATTTAAATTCGGCCATTAAGTCCACTTAGCAGAAGATAGGTTTGTTTTCCCCTAACCTCATGTCCTTAACCACCAAGTCGTATTATGACCAAAAAATAATAGGCCATCAGTCACATAATTTTGAAAAGAATATGAAGCAGGCAGGATTCATTTTATATTTACTGTAGAATGTAGGTTATTGTATCTTTACACTTGGACCATCTGCAATGAAAAATGGGCAACAGCACGAAAGGCCGCGAAAAATAAAATGCTTCTCAGCCCCCTTGCTGGTGCCATCACATTTTTTACCCAAAACCCTCCTGGTCAAAAATTTGTTTGCTTTGAGACAAACGTGCTTTTGTTTTACGTCAAGCATTTCAGAGCAAAATACCTGATAAATTAAGTTGAGCTTCCTAGTTTTAGGTCTTAAGCTGCACTATATTTGTTTTTATAGTTTAAAATAGAAAAATGACAATTTTGCCCCCCTCCCCCATGAAGGCCAGCTGAAAATTGTTTCTTTTGCTTTGAAAAATATATAACCTGTTAATTTTCGCATTTGTTCTTCAAACGATGCTGTCTCCCTGGAGGTTTTTCGGCGCTCATAACTGCCGGCGCCGTAACCGACTGCAACTGTACTGTGCATCCCCTCGCTACATAAGCGCATTCACACATTCGTTTTGCCATCGTTTTACCACTCAACATGTTGTCAGGTGGTGAATCAAGAGGCGGGTTTGGTTATGTATTTTTCCAAGCAAAAGAAACTATTTTCAGCCGCCTTCATGTGGGGCCTGAAAAATTGCTTTTCTTGTTGCTAGAAAAAACTATAATCTGTTAATTAACAGTTAAACCTCAGCAGAGTTCGGTGTCGGGCACCACCCTGATGGGTGCCGTCGGGTTACGAGCCCCCCTCCCCCCGTTTTCACCAACTTCGTACTTTATTCAGAAAACATGAAACAGGAGTTTTGAATGGTCTTTCGGAAAAAGTTGTGGCCCTGAAAAGTAATGTTGTTTTTAGAGATGAAGTCTTGCTTCCGTCTTCATTTTTTGAGTGCGTAAGGGGGCTAGATCACACATCTGGCAGCAACAATGGAGCCCAGACGATGTAATCCACTAGCTTGCTTTGTAATCTCTTTGAAGTAATGTGAAGTGAAGACGGGGATTTTTCGCCATGAAGCTGCAGTTAGGATGTCCGAGACCGTGATGGAGTTGTGGAATGCCCTGGATGTGGAGAGTGCCCTCAACTCATGCGCTGTTACTGTGATGCCATCGTCGCTG